>CM062805.1:1054911784-1055139800 GCA_031772625.1 Pinus tabuliformis
TGGATCAATACGAATGCCATTTTTGAGATAATGTGCCCACGGAGTTTGCCTTCATCCATGGCAAGCAAGCTCTTTTTCGGATTGAGAGAGATGTCGTATTTCCTACACCGTTGAAAAATAGTCTTTAAATGATAGAGGTGCTCTCATCTGTATTAGAGAAAACTGTTAAGTCATCAAGATAAAACAACAAGAAAGACATGTTTTTCATTGGAAAACACAATATCCATCGCTCGCTGAAAGGTTGCACCCATATTTTTCAGTCCAAAAGGCATCTTTGCATAGTGAAAAGTTCCCCACGGAGTGGTGAACGTGTTTTCTCCCGGTCATCTTCCTGGACCAGAATTTGGTTATAGCCCAAATAACCATCGAGTAGTGACATCCTGGATGCTCCAACTACTCTCTAAAGTATGTGATCCATCTTGGGCAATGGATAATTATCCTTCAAGGAAACTTTGTTCAGATTTCTAAAATCAATGCATAACTGGATCTCACCTGTCTTCTTTCGTACGGGCACCAAGTTTGAAATCCAATCTGAAAATCTGATGGGAATGATGATTCCTGATTTGTACAACCTGTTTATCTCCTTCTCGATTGATGGCAGCAGTTTTGGATTCAGCCTTCTCAACTTCTGTCTGAAAGGTTTCTGATTAGGCTTAATGGGGATAGTATGCTGAATTATATTGATATCATATGTCTTCAAGTCAGAATAGTCCCAAGCAAACACATCAGCAAAGGATGAAAATAAACTGATATATTTGGCTTTTACCTTCTGTGGCAATGCTTTGGACAGTTTTACCATCTTTGGATTTTCAGCGGTTCCAATATTCACCTCTTCAACTCCCTTCTCTATTGGCTGCAACGTTGGTTTGCGGGCTACGTCATCATGATCAAAGAATTCCTCTAAATGTATCAAACCTTTAGGAATAATATTATGCAACACTTCCATTTGATTAATCTGCACATCATCTTTACCATCATCATGTTCTACATCAATTGAGGTATCTTTGAACTTACCACTGTTTTGCAGAAAATCATCAATTTCCTCATCATCTTGGAAAACTTGACAATATCTCTGATTGTCCGGGACAGTCAGACGATGTTTTACATGGATTTCAAATTTATTACTTCAGTTCTTCGGAATCTTTAAATTTCTCGCTACCTTAGCAAGTGCATCTGCAATGCCATTTTGAATACGAGGCACACACGTCAAGGTATAATATGAAAACAACTTCAGGATATCTAGAACAACATTCTGGTATGCCTGCATCCGAGGATGCTTTGCTTGATATTCACCTTTGAATTGCTTAATCACCAATTCGGAGTCACCATATATAACAATCCTCTTAGCATTCAACTTTCTTAGAATTTTTAGGCCAACAATCAAAAGCTAGCTTGTAAGAACATACCCGCACATTACTAGGCACCTTGTTCAGAGTGGAAAAAGGACTACGTACCCAAATACCAATTCCAGCACCATCATTTCCCACTGCACCATCAAAATCCATGGTCCACAGACCATCCTCCTCTTCTTCTAAGTGCTGAAATTCTGTTTGCTGTGCTTTTTCTGCTTGTTGTCCATTATCTTTATCTGATTGTTGAATTTCCTTTTCTTGTCCTTATTTCTTCAAAACTTCTCTGAAATTTTCTACTACTTCTGGAATATCATCTGCTACAACTAACTGACTATCAATATCATTGAAACTATCTAAATACAAAACAAAAGACTCTAGATCTGTATGTACATAATTAATCGGATGATTAATTGGCTTCTCCTTGCTTGTAATCATGTATTTCATTTTTTTCTCCCGATACAGTTTTCTCATTTGGACAAACACAGGAAAAGTTGCATAAGAGAAATCAAGTTGCATTGTCCCTTAATCTTTGCTCCAAGGTCTGGAAATAAGCATGCCAAATCTAGGAGGTATATATGCCACCACCACATCCATCAAAACATTTTTAGCAGGAATCTGATCCAAACTGACCACCAAATCCTTGATAAGCCCAATGCACCTTACTCTACCGGAGTCAAAAGAATAAAGGTCATGGTACTTCCTAGTGATATCCAATCCCAATTTCTCCATGATAGCTTTCGGTATAAGA
This sequence comes from Pinus tabuliformis, assembly GCA_031772625.1. Lineage (NCBI taxonomy): Eukaryota > Viridiplantae > Streptophyta > Pinopsida > Pinales > Pinaceae > Pinus > Pinus tabuliformis. Next base: position 1,054,913,885 of record CM062805.1, read on the forward strand.
TTATGAGAGGCTCCGGAATCAAACATAGCATTATGTAAAACAAAATCATGCACTCTGAGACTGATATAGAAGGGAGCAACATCACTATCTTGGGACTAACCTTCCAATGCTGGCCCAAAGATCAGCTCGGGAGTATCATCTTCCACATTACACCATGTTTGATGATGGATCTAAGCTCAAAATTTTAGACACCTGACTTTTATAATTGTTGTTCTTCATCAACTCGGTCAAAGGCATGGATATTTTCAACTTAGAAATTTCATTCTCTAAGTTAAAAACTGAAACTTTTTCTACCTCTTTTGCTGGAACATCCTTCTTTTCCGCTCTCTCCTTTGACACATTTGGCTGAGTTGGTCTTTCACCTGCTGATGTTGATTTGCTGCTACTAGGATCAACTGTCTCTTTTCCCTTTTTCTGCACATTGGGAGGATCACTCTTTGACGCTGCTGCATCCTTCCTTTTCTGAATTGGATTTACCAGCACATCTCTATTCCGAAGTGAATATTTCCACTGCTGAGATGACAAAGCATTCATGTATCCTCTTTGGTAATCATCAGACTCTTCCTCAAGAACTGTCTCATTTGCCAAAATGAAATTCTCATCCTTTCATTCAGCTCGATTCTTGGAGTACTCCTCATCTTCAGTGATAAAAATTGTCATATCATCGGGTGTGAAAAAATGATTTTCTTCTCCAATCACATTCTCCTCCTCCTCTGATTCCAGACCAAGTACAACATTCTGTTGTAGAGGTGTCTGCACTTGCTGCTGCGCTGTTTGATCTTGGGTTCACTGCTCTCTTTGTTTGATCCTATATTGGGGCTGCTGCTGGCCACGGAAGTTAGGATTTCTGACCTGTGGTTCATATTTGTCAAGTTTCATCCTTTCAAGCATCTGTTCCACCTTTCGAAAGACTTGTTCTGACGAGGAAGACTCTTCTTTTATTGTGACTTTCTTTTCAGCCTTTGCTTTAGCTCTCTTGGTAATCAGGTTCGCTTCAACGCTGACCGCAATCTTCTGCATGTCTTCCATCGTGGCTGGCTCTCTCTCTTAGTTGATAGGCCATGTCAGCATCAAAACCATCCGGAAACTTCATCATGGCTAACCCCACGGGTGGCCTTAAATGATCAGAAATTGCATTATAAACGAAATTGAATCTAATGCAGTAATCTTGGACCGACTCACCAACATTCTGCTTGATGTGCTCGTATTCAGAAAGGATCTGAAGCGGATTTTTCTTCACTTCCCAACGGTCTAAGAATTGTGTCTGTAGATTGGCCAAGGTAGTGATTCTTGTAGCCGGCAAGGCCCTGAACCATTTCCTTACCTCATCGCTGAAAGTCTGCACGAATAATCTCATGGTCACATTTTATGCATCAATCTCATGAAGATCCAAGAAATCCATCATTCTGTCCACATGTTGCTGAGATGTAATACCTTGAGGAGTGCCATCAAAAAAAGAAATTTTACTCTGATAATCTGTGGGCATGTCATCCAAAACTTGAGGAAGTACAAGAGGTGCAAAAAGAGCAACCATTGCTCTTGGTGGATTTGCAATTGATCTTGGTGATGTTGGGGGAGTGGGAGCAGCTGATGTGTGAGGTGTATGAGGAGGAGTATGTGGAGGTGAAACAATCTTGGGTATTTTAGGAGTAGAAGGAGTAGACGGAGGCGATACGACTGCAAATTTTTGATCAGGGATAGTAGGCTGCGGGGGAAGGGTAGGAATGAAAGGCGGTTTGGTGGGAATTCTTGAACTAGACGCAATTGCAGATGACCCAAGGGTTGCAAAAGCAGTCTCTAAGAAATCAACAATATTAGAAGCCAAAATTGAAGTCTGGAGCTGATTCAAAATGTAGTCATCAATGGATTTATTAGCCCTTTCAGTTTCAAGATTTCAAACAAACTCAGGATTTAAGACAGTTGAAGCGACAGCGCTTTCAGATTTGGTTTCAAACAAAGACAATTCAAACTGCTCATCAAATTCTTGATCCTCAATATACTCAAAACCAGCAGGACACGATTGAGCTTTGAACACGAGAATGATAGAGCTTCCTTGGCGAACTATTCTTGGAATAAGATTGGGATTTTCGTAGACAGGAGGGGGATAAGGATCTGGATTTGCTCTGGTATGTCTTCTGGAAGCCAATGTGATATTATTTCCAAGAAATTAAAATGACATTAACAACTTGTTTAGCCTGTCAAATCCTAAACTTATCATCCAAAACCTTAGAATTCGCAGACGTATTGGGGTAATTCACAAGTCAAATGTCACATTCACAAGCTAGACCAGAGATTGACTGAAGCAGCAGTGTTTATCTACTTGCGCTAATGCAAAGCAAGAGCATTTCGAAGGCTACCTGGCGTAACTTCAATTTCCGTCTGTAGCTTATAAAACAAATAACACTAACAAGCAAACCATTTTCTCCCTAGTATGGTCGCCACTATGTTAGAGCCTAGATTTGCCTTAGGCTGAAAAGACAAGATTCTAGGTCCACATCAAGCGACGCTCAGCCTCGTAGCTAGCCCTACGGGGACAGGAGAGGGCTCTCTCCGAGTCAATCTCAGTGAAAGATAATCGATGGGGCTTGACATGACTAATTTAACAACTAATCTTAGGCTAGCTATTAAGTACAAGGATTTGTTTTGAGTTTTGGGGTTTTGTTGGAAAAAGGGGAAGACAAGTTTGGGTCGGGGATGAGGCCAGATTTTGCAGAGTTCTGGTTGGGGTAAGGAAGGCAATCGATTTGATGCTTTGAATTGAATGAATGGGTGAATCAGACTGGTGAGGAGCCAAGGAGGGCAAGAGGGTCTCAAGATTCCTCCTCAAACAGATGAAAACATGAAGAATTAAACAAAATATCCAGGTAGAGCATAGCAGTCCATGAATTCTACCTTAATTACTCATTTGTTTAATTGCAGAAGACAAAAGAAGGGAAAATGATACACAATAACATCAATGAACTTACAAATACATAGAGAAACACACCATCAAAACATAGAGCCACATGGATCCCAACAAGTGCTGCAAAACCCTAGTCTTTCCTTTGCCAAAATTGCAGAAATGAAATGTACAATAGAGTGCCAAGCAATCCCAAGTATCCAACCCTGAAAATGACTCAGAAAATACATGATATAGACTATCCCAACCCATTCCCTTGCCTCTAGGGGTCGAGCTCATCATTCTAGGAGTTGTTTGAACTAATTCTAAACAAGGAACTGAAATCTAGGTAGTCAAACAACTTACCCCTATATGCTAGGAAACTGATTCATTCATTTAATTTTCACCTTTTAGTGAATGAATCATCTAGAACAAGTAAATATGTGCCAAAATTACATCATAGTCATCAAGTTACATCAAGATAGATCAATAATTACATCAAAAAGTCAAACTGGTCAAAACTGGGCGAAATTCTGAGTTGCTGAGTGAAAAACAGGCCAAAATTCTCTATGTGTCGCGCCAAAATCTGTATGCATCGCGCCACTTTGGAGCTGATTTTGAGGCACTTCCTGAAGTCCAAATTGAGCCCAAGTGTCCTTGTTGGAAAGTCCTGCCTGTCTAGTTTCCAACCCAAGTAGAATTTCTAAATTTGGATGTCATTTGCCCCTCCAAAGCCTCAATCCCCCAAGACGGCTTCCTGTGTGTCAAAATAGGGGCAATGAGGTCATTTTTAGGGTGTTTTTGACCCTTTAGGCAACCCAGAACTTGATGAAATCCTTAGGTAATCCATGAGCATGCATAAATTTTGATGAAAAATCTAAAAATGTAAAGTTTTCCTCCTGGAGATCTCCCAATTATAAGCGCGCGCCAAGTGGCGCTACGCGTAGGGCAAAAAAACCTGTTTTTAAAGCCAAAAAATTCAAAATTGACAAAATTTTCTCCAAATTCCTTGAAATTTGGGCTAAAGGTGCCTCATCAAGTGCCATGCTCAGCCAAAGAAGCTTTAGCCAAGATCTGAAGGTGATCATGCTCCCTTTGCCTCTTTTGCTTCTTTGTCGCCTTCTTCAATTTTGCCTTCAGATTCCTTATTCGTGCCTTGGAACACATATGTCGCACCGTGTAATGGAAAACCATGCGTCTCAACAATGCTTTATCTCTATCAGCCTTGTCCATTAGTATCTCCAAGTGGATGTTGATTCTTTTGAGCCAAGATTCCCGATCCTCATTAATCACTTGCTCCAATGAAGTGAGCTCAATCCTCCTCCTTTGTACAACTTGGCGATTCTCGCGGATGTTTTGTACCTCCATGATTGCTTGCTGATCTTCAAGCTATGTTTTCCTCTGCTCCAACTATTTCATAGTCCACTTAGACCTCTCCAAGTCAATGGATAAGGCTTTGATCTCTGTTTGTTGCTCCTGGATGATCTCTCTAAGATGTGCACTTTGTGGGCCCGTATCTGTATCATCATCATGAATGAGAATGAAGTCGGTCTCTCGTTCACCTAATGGACCCTCATCCTGCATTGGCCTCTTGCCTTTGTCCTATACCTGTGGTGCTGATGGAGGAAGCTAGGCCCCTTCCACCTCGGGTGGAGATAACACTCGCTTTGCTGCCGCGAACAACTACCTGGTGCCCTTCTGATAGGTGACATATGTCGGCACACTAATAGTCTCCGTCTCCTGACCTCCATACTGATGTGAAGGTTCACCCACATCATGGCCAACCACCTGATGAACTGTTGAAACTGTGAAAAACTCACGAGAAATGAAGTCTTCCCATGTGATACCCTACAAACCAAGCTGATGTACAACAATGATCTTGATGAGCGCATAGTGATAAATGTTGTTGTACTGCTATTCTGGAGACTTCTTCCGCACAAGAGTGGTCATCCTCTTAATTCTTTGGTACATGAAATATGGAAAGTTCATGAATCTCACTCTTGTGAAATGCATCAATAACCTGATATGGTATGCATAGAGGCATGAGAAGCGACCTTCACAACTGAAGTATCTGATAATGAGTCTCATCAACGGCGCATAAGATTCCTTCAGAAACTAAAATGGGAATACTCTCCTGAGCTACTTCAAATAGATAGGCCTGATGTAAGGTTCATAATATGATCTGTCCAGCTGCTGCCCCTTGTTCCACTCTTCCCCTATATTCGGTATCCCGGTGGTCTGAGAGATGATTTCTGGTGTCAAGGTAAAGTTTACTCCAGCAAGAGTAACATGAATATCATGCAAATGTAAAACAAACAAACTAACTAACTCCTGATGACACTGGATCTGAGCGATCATCTCACAATATTGAAAGCATGGCATTTGCTGAAAGCATGACATTTGCTGAAAGCATGTCATTGCAAGCAGGCAGGCCTGCAATTGAGTTAAGGAAGTAGGCTCTTCTCTGACATGTCTGCCACCTTTTCACGGCCTTCTCGGCACATTAAGCTCAGTGGATGAGTGACTGCCTTGCTCATACTCTTGCTCATATGATGAATCTGTCTCTGTCATAATGCTGCAATGTGTATGTTAAGTAGGTGTTTGGTTTGGCAAAGAGAAATATGTGATGTGTTTTCAATGCCAATGTGCCACAGGAAAATGAGGGAATGTGAGGAAGAATATGGGACAAGGGGAAAAGTAGATGATGGAGCTTGCCAAGTGAAATTTAAAATATGCAACAGTCACTTTGAGGGATGTGGGAATTTAGGGAGTTTGAAAGAGATATGGGAAAGGGAGAATGATTGGGAATGATAGGATCTTAGGATATGGAAAATGGGAAGCAGGGATGGAAGGTTAGAGGATAAGGGATTAATTACAATGACAGGGTTATGAGAAGGGAAGGGATCACAAGTAGGAAAACAAACTTGGCACCAAAATTATAATTTGAAAACACCAATTTATCAACACCAAAGGAGCAACTTTTAATACATAGGGTTTATATTCTCACACCTTGAACCTTTGAATCTTCCCTCTAAACAACACCCCACACAAGTAAAATTCACTACAAGAGCTCTTCAACTTACTTGGAGCAGAAGAAATTGTGAATTTGATGACCGAAGTGGCAAGAAATTGGCCTGTAGGTTCTGTACGCCGTGCCTCCTGGATGCGCCGCGACAGTGTAATTTTACACTGCGGAATTTCGTCTGGTACACCGCGCCCTGTGTGCGCTGCAACCTCCTCCAATTGACCGCGCAACCTTCAAACAAAGTCTCGGCTCTTCAAACAAGAAACTTTCTCCTCTAACCCTCAAATCAAAATCCTTTGACCTCTTTGCACAGCAAGTGATGTTTCAAGTAATGAAAATGCCTCATGGAGTAATCGGTTTGATTTTCATTGAGGCCACAATGTTTTTTGGTGTTGGAGGTCCTGTGTGCCACACACAAGCCTAGTGCACCGCGCAGCCTGGATGCGCCGCGCCCTTTGAAAAATACACAGTGTATGTCGGCCCTATGCGCCCCGCTCTATGGGTGCACCATGACCTATCCCAATGCGATGCACTCTGTATTCCAACACACAGTCGGCCTTCCAAACTTCAACATCGACTTCTCTCTTGGATTTCTAAATGTCTCTTGATGCAAATGGATTGGTAACTTGAGAAATATCTTATATAGAGATGGATTAAATTTTTGATTCTCAATAACCCATTTTGTAATGTTTTTAACTTTGGCACTTTTTGCATTTAATACAACTTCTATCTTTTCAAATGTCCTTCTGATTTTTGACTTGAATAATGAATCTTTTGGCGATTGTTGCAGGGATAATGGCATGTTTTGACAAAGGAAGACTAGGGCTGCGCCTGGAGATTTCAACAACTGAAAAATTCTGAAAATTACATGGCAATTTATTACAAAAATGAAATGACGAATTTTCTTCAAAACAGAGTTTTGAAGAAAAGTCATAGTCGAGCATATGATGATGAAATTTTGTGAAATAAAACCTCCCTCTGGCTTGCTGGCATTATTGGACAATTTGAAGACACAATTTATGAAACCCTAGACCTAGTGACTGAAATGACTCTACTGATCAAAAGACTAAAACATGACTGTAAGTGATTTTAAAACTTGATTTTGATGGACAGACCTGAGCCAGCAATGATAAGGCATGAGGGGTAATTTGAATGACAAGACCCTCCCATTAGATTATGGCATGCTCCTAGCAGAATGCAACTAAGTGAATCGAGCGAGACACCTAAAAATGAAATGAAAAAAGAGAAATGATCTCTGACGGAGGGATGTAAAGACCGACTCTAACACCTGGTAGTATGAGTGAAGAGAATGCCTAGTTTTTTAGTAGGATGATGCTGTGAGTTAGCATGAAGGTAATGCTCTATGTGGGTTTTCTTACGATAGACCTAGTGAGATATTGAGCCATCTTGGTTTCTCTTGATTAGGATGTCAAGAAAGAGAAGGCTCCCATTCTCTTCCATTTCCATAGTAAATTGGATATAATTAGATTGACAGTTTAGGTGCTTGAGGAAAATATCTATTTTTTCTTTTCCATGGGGCCAAATAATATAGGTGTCATCAACAAATCTTTTCCAAAGCTTAGGTTTTAATGGTGAAGATTCAATGGCCTTAGTTTCAAAATGTTCCATAAATATATTGGTAATGATAGGAGACAAAGGTGATCCCATGGCTACACCGCAAGTCTGCTCATATATATCATCTTTATAACTGAAGAAGGTTGATCCCAGGCAAACTTCTACTAATTTGGTTGTGTCAGGATCAATAAGTTTTTGGATTACCTCCATGGTTTCACCTATGGTAATATTGCTTTAGAGTGATTTATCATCAAAACTGACCAAGATGTCATTCTAGTCAAGTTTTATGTGCTTGATTTCATTAATGAAGTGATTGGAATCTTTGATGAAGGAACTAGCATTGCCCACCAAGGGTTTAAGTTTTTTAGCAATTTTTTTAGTCGATGGTTTGTACACCAAGATGTAAGAGTACATGGTGATGTTCACATGATGTGACATTTGTTGCTTTGAAGAAGCAAAAGGAAGAGGACGTCAAGTTATATTCTTGCATGAGTGTTTTTCAAGGTTAATGGTGTTTCTTGTGACAAGATGTCGTAGGATTTTGGAAGGTCCATGCTTGAGCAAGAAGCTCATGATTAGCCTTCATTCTCAAATCATGACATGAGAAGCATGTTAATACTGGAGGATGATTGAATCAATAAGTGAAAGTAGAAAAAACATGCCAAAATAAATAAATAAATTTGCAGCCATTGTAGACCATTTGATGTGTTGACACTAAGAAGCAAAAGAGATGGCAAATGCATTCTTCCAGATGTGGAATTTGGAACCATGGAGGTAAAATAATGGTCATTTCTTTTCTTGTTATTACTGATATTGGAACTCATTGTTGTAGTTCACTCAGATGGGCTTAACTTGGAAAAGTGGTTTCCAAGGAGAAGTTTGCATCGAATGCATGTGTTGCAAAGGAGGAACATGATTCTAAGTGGGAAGGACATCAATCAACTTTCCAAGAACCGAGGGATCGCTTTGGTACAACATTGTGTTTAATCAACAAGCAGCCAACAAGTGTTTGATTGGGTCAGTAGCAAAAGGAGAACATTGGTCGAAGTGCTAAGCCATTTGCAAGGAAAGGCATGTCAATGAACCCAAGTGGTTGTCATGGAGATTTTTCCAAGTAGAATCAATTGATAAAATTTGGGAAGGAGAAGAGTATTAAACTCTCATCAGATAACCAGCTTTTGTGGGTCCAAAATCCAGTCAGTGGGAAGGAGTGATCGGAGTATGGATTAGGGGCAAATATTTTCTCAAAAATCAAAGTGCTCATAATTGCTCAAAACTTGAATGACCGAGTCTGTCTCGGTGATACGATTCCAATGCAACTTGTTTCACTCAAAACGAAGCTCGTATGAGAAAGATAGAGCCTTCTTCCCATTTTGTCAAACATACAAATTTTGGGTATAGGTTGATTAGGATGCTCACTAGGCATCCGCACAACCCAGTCAGAAAAAGAATATTCCAAGGAATATTCCTTTGAATATTCTCAAAATATTCCCATAGGTGGCTCAATCACATTGTGACAAGTGTCCACATATTATTGGTCAAGTGCATTTGAGGTGGACCAATGGGAGGCTGACACATGGCAAGCCCAGAAGCTGCCACGTGCCGTCTCAAAGGTCATGTAAAATTGTTTTGGCAAGCCGGGGAATCAAATTCGCGACCTTGCCCAGACAAGCGCGATACCTTACCTCTATACCATAACCATGTGCCTTAACAATCATGGGGCGCACATTATAATTAAAGTGTTAAACTTTTGTGCTTGGGGAAAGAGAGGGCCAGCCTCGCGGGCTAGCCCTCTCCACATGTGACCATACCTGGTAAGCAAGAGCCAGTGCCAGTGCTAAGTGGAGTTTTATGTTAATTAACCATGCTTATGCTTAATTAAATATGGATTAACTTGGTGGTAGTTTTGGCGGGTCTGACAAATCTGACACTACTCCAGATTTGGTGGAGTTTTCCTATGTAAATCTGAAGAGACAATAACTTCTTCAAATTTCGACCCATTTTGGCTTAGAAAGAGTCATTCTTAGATGATTTTGATGCTATTAACACAATGGAATAGGTTTCAGAGTTAGAAATTCAATTTTGTATGTGATTTTTCTACGTTTAAGTTTAAGGAAGCTTAGGGTCACCAAGAGAGGAGGTCAAGCCTAGATCAAATCAAGTCCAATTGTAGAACTTGGATAGTCATTTTTGGGGTTTTTGGCTCTTATGAATTCAATGAAGATGGTTTCAAAGCCATTGGAGCACTATAGGTGCATGTAATCAAAAAAATTGACCATTAATCCAAAGAGGGCCTAGCCATTGAAGTAGGTCCAAGAAGATGAAGCCCAGGAGGGGTGAACTCCTTTATTAACTTTTTGTTATGAGTTGTTGTGTTTTACTTCTCTACATTTTATTTGTTGTATATGTGTTTTAAACAACTAATTAATCTCATAAATTACTCGTAAAAGACACTCAACACTTGACAGATAATTTCTAATATTTTGGTTAATTTGAGACGATCCTAAACACATTTTTTGATACTGATGAGGGAGCTTTCATAACACTAACAAGTTTTCCCAAAATTCAGATTATCCTTACCCTAACCAAACCACAAAAAGTACAGTAGAATACAACCTCAGTCCAAGATGAATGCAAGTATGTGTTGGACCTTTGTTGTTAGATTCATGTTGATTTGATGTTGGGGATCATGTCCTAGTGTGGAAAGTTGTTGCAGCCTATAAGTGCCATGTATTGAGGTTGAATTGGGCAGTTGGATACCTCAACTAGGATCATAACTTATAGTGAACAATTGGCTTCCATTGCACTACTGTAGGGCAGTGTGTTGGCTACCAAAAGTAGCCCTTGACAAACAACTTTAAAGTGATGTAGAAAACTAAATATTGGGTGAAGGTTGAAGCCTTATCTGTATCTCTTTGATGGACCAAGGAGACTACTAGATTGGCAGATTAGAGCTAATTTATTTGCCAACCTAGAGAGAAGATTGAATTAGCCCGCGTTCATTCTAGCAGAAGCAACTTGCAGTAGTGATAGGTGGCAACCCTCCTGGAGACTCTATGTGTTGTCCTTTGATGGACTAAGGGGAAGTTAGAGAACAAATCAGGAGCAAAGGACTGATATGACATAGAGTCTACAACATGATTACCATTGTATCTTGTATTCCATAGATTGTTGTATTGCTCATATTGGTTTCATATAACGAAGATTGGATTGTACATTATTGTACAATATTTTGTTAAAAATTGTGTATACTTGTGCATATGTGATTTACTACTTTATATGTTCCACTGTGCAAAGTAGCTATTATTGAGATTATTGGTTTGGTAGCATCAAATATTCCAGATTTTATCCTAGAACCAAGATCGTGGAAATTCAACATGGGCAATGTTGAATCTAACTTCTAACACTTCTCCTTTGTATGACCATCACTGTTATAGTGGCTGCAATGGTTGCTAAGATATTTTAACTGGTGTGGTATGGATACTCTCCTTCTGTCTCTTCCCCTCTTATCTTCTTCTTCCCCTCCATGGAATATTTCTGACACTCCTTCTACTTTGACCCACTGTTATAGACATATTTGGGCACTGAAACCCAATCACATATGTCCATAGACCAAGGGATTCTAAGTCCTTAAAAGTGTTGTTTCATACCCTAAAGGAACAAGGTCAGTTGATTACATCATCTCCCATAAGTTCTCCCTGAAAAAATACTCAGAAGTGGTCAGAACTCGACCATCTCACCTGATCCATGGTCAAAGTGTGATGCATCCCACTTAATGCACACGGGGGGTGTGATGCATACTAAAAATCCCTTCTATGGGGTGTGATGGGTGAGAGTAGACAAATGGCAGAGATAGTTTGCAAGGTGGATGATCATGGAATCTTCCAAAAACTTCTCCTGTGACACTTGCCTCTATGAATTCGCCTAGGGATGAGTAAGAGATCATGAAATCTCCAAGTGGAACCAAGAACTATCAGAGAGATGACACTAATAAAAATCCCAGAAGCTGACTCACCCACCTGCAAACATCTATATATGGATCCCTCATCCTAGAGATCCAAAGGCTGAAATTTTGTATCTTGTAAGGAAATGTTGATGGTTTCTTTGTGGAACATCATATTACTTGGTGATCTAGCTTTTCATGAGGTGAAGAAGGGCTTTCATGCTAGGAGGATGGCACTAGGCCAGATCAATGGGTTGTATTCCTCTCTTCTACTACTTCTATCAATAAAGCTACTTGAATTTTCCTCCATATTCTTGTATGTTTTTGATATATGCATTTGTATGGTCAATATATATCTGATCCTATATTGTTTATGATTATAGATCTCTATGCTTTGATGGTATTATGCTGCTTTGACTCTACAGGTGTTCTTTGAAGCGGGACAAGTGAGGAAGGAGTGGCAAAGATCTGTCAAAGGGGAGAGGAAACAAGCAAGGAGCCAAGCAGAAGACTAAGGTTGGTACCCTCTGCTTCTCTCTCGTCTATTTCTCATAAAGGAAAGCGCAAGTAACTTTAGTTTGTTTGTTTCTAAGATAGCTACCTATCTTAGTGGGACTAGCAGCTCTGAATGGACACTAGATTTCCTGATAACAAAATGATGACTCCACTGGGGAGCGAATAGCTTGTTTGCTTGTTTCTAGTTTGTTTACTTTATAAACTACAGATGGAGCCTGAAGTTATGCCAGCTAGCCTTCGAACTGATTTTGCTATGCAACTACAAAGTAGATAAACACTGCTTCAGTCAATCTCCGGGTTAGTTTATGAATTAAACATTTGACTTGCAAACATCCTAAGTGCCATGGTGGTGGCTCAAGTAACCTCATTAGATCAGCCCCTATGTTTTGTATTTACTGACTATCATTAGCTCAGCTTAAATCCCTGAACTAAACTGCAAACTGTGACCAAAAACCAAGCCCAGTCTCGTCTCTGGACCATCACACTGTCTCCTTTAGACAATCTGGATGCATCGCACCTCCCGTGTGCTGTAGGTGAGATGCATCCCTGTCTCCCTGTGTTACAGGTGCGATGATCAGATAAGACTGTTTTTGCCTCCAGATTTTGGTTTTTTCTTCATTGTCTTCAACTTTATTTAGGAGTTTTGTTATCTATGATCAGTATACCACTGTTGAAACTCCCTTCCTTTGCATTATTTGGCCTCCATTGTACAAAGAATTGTGAATTTTTTTATGTAGTTTTCACCATTTACAGTTCTCCTTTACAAATAGTAGCCTAATCGAACTGTCGTCTTTTGATTTGAAAGTGTCGCAAGTGTCATTTTCAGTCAAAGAAAAGAATCCTCCTCTTTTTGATAGTCGGTTACACTGTTACTCTTGTATTTGATTTGAATTAATAGTATTTGAAGTGTCAAAAGCAGTTTTCAACTCAAAATCGCAAAGTGTCGTCCTTGTCTTCCTTTCGTCTTTTGAAAGAAAATTGTTAGTACTGTCACTTTGGAAGAAAAGATAATTCATATTTGTACTTAGCATTCTTTCTGTCACTCACAAATTAAGAAAGTGGAAAACAAATACATGCATGTGCATTTGCATTTAGACTACTTGTGAAGATTGATTTAGGACAGTGCATCTTAGTGTGTGCTCTGTGCTCTTTGTTGAAAGAATTTCGCTTCTCTTTCCTTAGTAGCTAGGATTTTCATTGCAAAAAGAGAAGAGTAAATGTTTGTTTATCATCTTAGATTGCATATTTAGGAATTGTATATCTACATCACATGGTGAACCTTAAAGGAAAACTTCTTAAGAAAGATCAACTGTAAAATAAATTTCAATGAATATAAAAATGCTTTGGAACCTAACGCACAACATTTAGAAGTCTAGGCTAGAGACATATTTCAACATTGTAAAGCCTGGTAACTATCGCTTTCATTCCTGGTTGGACGATTCCTCCTCTTTGAGACGACAAGTGCCAGTACAAACTTGTGCTCCCACATACCGTTGAGTATATATTGGGAGACCACAATAGGCTATATCCTTTATCCTTAGGAAGCCGTGTCTGCCGCCCTATCGATTGCAATGCACTGAACATAGCATTCGGGAAGATTGACTGCCGTACCATAAAAGTATTCTGCAGTTTTACGATTGGTTTGGTAATCCCTCTATCTAGATTTCTAGAGTAGTCACTTTTGTTCCTTTTCAGACTCCTTAAAAGAAAAGGTCCATCTGAGCACTTATCACTTTAGGCTCATTAAAAATCGAAGGTGACTAGAGTCATCTTTAGCTTTTTCTTGACTCTTGAAAATTGAAAAAGCATGTTGTGTCAAAGCGTCATAAAATTCATTTAATTTGGAATAACATTTTTCCCTTTTTATTTTGAGTTGATCAAGTAATCTGAAATTGTGGAAGAAATTCAATCAAAACCCCATCGTTCGTGGAGACTAACGAGTGAACTGTCTTTGACTCTGGAAACGAAACCATTCCGGGCCAAACAAACTCGTTTAACTGGGTCAAAGTCTCCTGGTTTGTTTGAAACTTGTGTTACAACATCCTCAGAGATTCTAGTTACTCCAATTATTTCTGGTATCCCTGCCTCTACAGAAGAAGTTCCGCAGTTACAAGAGGACATTAGAACTGATCCTAGTGTAATGGTAAACATTTCTATTTCTGAACCAACTCCATCTAGGGTTGATTTGGAGGGTGTTACCCCTCCAACATCTGTCGTTGCAGAGTATATACCTTCTTCGGCACCAGAAATATTTTACGGACTGACAGTTTACCTCTTCCACCTGGACTGATTGCTATAGAAGAGATTACGGAGGATCTCCCATCTAGTACTCCATTGCATTTTGGAATTGGGATCCACCTATATCCTTCTACTTCAGAAGTTAGTCTCCCTTCATCGCAAGTTCCTGTAGAATCGCTAGGAAATCTTTTAGATAGACTCGATATGTCTGAATAACCATCGACATCTAGGACTGTGTCGTCTAACACAGCAGTGGCAGAACCTCCTACCACCACTCCAACAATGTTCACTGGTATACCATCTGTCCCAACTAGCTCTCAACCGCTAGATGAAGTCCACCCAGGGACTATTTTGACAGTATGGTCTGTTCCCATTTGTTCGTCCAGAATAATATCTAGAATTTCTTATGTTGAGTCTAAACAAATTGATCCTTCATAGCAATATCAATTTGGGTAGTCCAGTCTCCAGAGGCCAATCTTTCCTTTGAACACTGGATTGCCGCCATATGGGGGGCAGTATGCCCTTTCATTGTTCCCTGCGGGAGAACAACCATATGAGAGTTCACAATAGAATTCAGGTCAAGCTGGAATCACATCCAGTGGTTGGGTGCCAATACTACCTCAACAGCCAAGAGTTGTATATTCAATGCAACCAAGTCTACCTGTGTCGAATATCCCCACTACACCGGCTATTGTGACGGTGTCGCAGGTACAAGTGTTGCCTATTGTATGTCAACCTCATGTTTCTCAGGTTGTAATACAACAACCTCTTGTTTCCATGACACAACCACAATCACCGATTAGTGGCTCCTTCACTGGACCGATTCAGGCTCCAACAGGTACTATTACCCCTCATCTTGGTCAAACATCTAGTATTGGACAACAACAAATGGCTTCACAACCATGGCTAGTGCAATATCAACAACTGCAATTCCGACAAGCTTATCGAGGACCTGAGCAACAAAGCTTTGTCGGTAATGGGCAACCATATATTCAAAACGGTCACCATCAATCATATCATAATGGTTATGCCCATCAACCTTATCAAAGTTATCAACATCAAATACATTATGCTAGTATGCAAAGACCCACTGCTCAGGCGATCCCATCTTATCCTCGGTATGCTTCGCCAAACCTGAATCAATAGTTGCCTTTCATTGCGACTTTAGAATTACCAAATCTAAATCAGCTAACAAATGATCCAATTGTTTACGCCGCTTGGTGGCCAGTGATTCCTCATAAACTTCCGTCAGATATTCCTAAGTTCAATGGAAATCTGGGTGAAGATCCATCGAATCATGTGATGACCTTTCATCTGTGGTGTTCATCCAACACTCCCAATCATGATTCGATTAGGCTTTTCCTTTTTTAGCAAACATTAACTGGTCTGGTAGCAAAATGGTACATCGAATTTCCTAGAGCTTCATTCGATAACTTCAGCACCCTTGCCACCACCTTTTTATACCATTTTCAGTTACTAATAAGTTACGAAATAGGAACGGAGCTTCTTACCAATTTCAAGAAGATGACAGCCACTCACATATCTGATCATATTCATGAGTGGCAACGTCATCGTAGAATGGTAAAAACATATGTTCCTGATCAGTTGCTAGCTGAATGGTTTATTAAGTCATTATTACCTTCTATTACAGAAGATGTGGCTAAAGGGGGGGTTGTCACTAAAATGCAAGTCATCACTCATGCACAATATCTAGACTTGATCTATACTTAGTCTGGTACACTCTATGACAAAATACCTGATGCTCTTAGACCAGAGTTTTCCGTTCCTCCTCCTAAATCAAACAAAGACTCTCATGCCGGCAATGGCATGATAGGAACTACAAACACCAAAACCACAAAGGATACATCTAAGAAAGCCTGAATGGTTTCCGGTCAAAATGCAAATGAAGAACTTCTTGCCTCGGAGGTTAATGTCGTGTCAACTGACAAGGGCAAAGAACCAAAGCAACCAGGGGGTAAGAAGAAAGGGAAAAGCAAAAAGAAGAAATAGGATGATTCATCTCCTGAAAAGTCTTCTGCAAACCCTTATGGGCAAAAGAAACCCAGTCATCCATGTTTTATATGTGATGAGGATCATTGGACGAAAGATTGTCCACATAAAGCTGAGATTAAGAAGTTCTTCAGAAACTCAAAAAAATCAGCGGTATTGACTAATCCGTTTTCCAAACCCAGAAACCAATATGGTTGCTAGCGACAATGCTTCCCCATCCCAAGTGCTTATGTTGTCCATTTCGAAATAGAAAAATGATTCTTTGATGTCGACAAGGAATAAAGATTACGAGAATCCACAATTGTCGAACAACAAGGGTACTGATCAACCTAGTAGTTCGACGACAACACTGACCGAAGTTGTGCCAGCCATCATTCCTAAGCTAATGATAAAGCCACCGAAGGGAGTAGTACATAAATCGACATTTAATCCTCATGCCAGAGTAGCACAAAATTATAATATAGTATAAGACTTGGCTTAATCGCCGTCCGCTATGTCGACACTTGAAGTACTGCAAAATTGCCCCTCCCAAAAGCAGGCTCTATTATAAGTAATAGGTGGGATTGACCCAGCAGATTCCAATCTCGTGGCCTTTAATCATAAAGGATATGAACCTCAGTTACCAACTCAGCTCGCTTTCCTCATTCAAGTGAAAGCCCTCAGCAAAACTGTTCATCGAACAATTATTGATGAGGGAGCATCTACCTGCATTATGTCAATGAGTAGCTAGGAAACTTTAGGATCACCACCCTTGTCATGATCATCAATGACGTTAAAAGCATTTGATGGACGAACATACACCCTGTACGGGATTTTAGGTAATTTTCAAGTTGAACTGGGGGGAAAAATAGTAGAAATTGATGTTGAATTTATCGATGGAAACCTCGATTACAACATCCTACTGGGAAGGCCCTGGATTTATGCTATTTCCGCTGTTGTGTTGACATACTTTAGAAAGATTGCATTTCCTTTTCAGGGTGGAATTACAATCGTCGACCAACAAACCTTTCTCCCCAATAGTTCACAAGTTACGAGAAGCATTCTGATGATCCATGGAAGCTCTCAATCGCTTCAAAATATCGAAGTAGACCTGCTAAAAGACCCTATATTGATGGGTACTTTTGCCCTACCGCCTCCAAACAATTTGGTGGAAGTGGCCACGGTGGGAACCTGCAATATGGTATCTTCTATTCAGAGGATTTCTGAACATGATGTTAGCATGGATCATCACTAGGTATTGCCTCCAAGCCCAATAGAAATATTGTAGCAATCAATGTTCTCGTCCTGGGTGGCAAACCCAAAGCAACACTCATCAAGCGTTTGGTTAGATAGGTCTAAGGAAAATGGTACCTCTTCAGATCCTTGGTCGCATGTACATTCTATGGACGAAGGAATTATTCAGTCAATGATGATAGGAGAGGCACCATGGGAAGATTACCACCATCGTTCCCATCTTTCAGATTACAACGAAGATTCTTCCAATGACCTTAATCATCCTTCAGTTTTTGATTTTCTATCAAATACTATAAATACGGTGGATTCCGAGTGAAATCTGTCCAATATTGAAGAAACTATCGCCATAAATATCTCGACCAAACTAGATGTTGTAGAGAATATTCATGTTGGTAAATCATGTTCTTCTTGAGAAATGGAAGTATATTACGCTCCCTTTCGTGAGTTCAGAGATGTATTTGCATGGTCATATGAAGAAATGCCAGACATTGACTCAAGCATAGTTGAACACAAAATTAAGATGTATCCAAATGTCAAACCGCTATGACAATGGCTTCGACAGGTGCACCCGAAGAAAGCCACTGTCGTCAAGGCAAAAGTTGAAAAACTTCTGCATGCTGGTTTCATTTACCCGATTCTTCTAACTGATTGGGTATCGAACATTGTTCCTGTGATGAGAAAGCAGGGAATGATTAGAGTGTGCGTCGATTACGGGGATCTAAATCAAGCTTGTCCAAAGGACAACTACCCTACACCCTTCATCGACCAGATAATTGATGAATGCACCAGATGCAAAATCTTTTTGTTTATGGATGGATTTTCTGGGTATAATCAAATAAATATCCGCCCACAGGACCAGTTAAAGATTGTATTTATTTGTCCGTGGGGCACATTCGCGTACCGCAAGCTACCATTTGGTTTAAATAATGCAGGGGCAACTTTCTAGAGGGCTATGAATTACACCTTCCATGACATCAAGAACATCGTTCAACCATATCTCGACGATCTTCCGGCTCATTCGTGAAAGTGAACTGATCATCCGCAGCACTTGAGAGCTATATTTCTACGTTGCCGACACTACAAGATATGACTCAATGTGCACAAATGTGTGTTTTGTGTTGGTTCTGGTCATTTACTTGGCTTTGTGGTTTCGAAGGACGGGATTCATCTCGACCCATGTAAGGTTCAGGCAATCATCGATCTGCCTCCACCTTCAAATTTGCTTCAGATTCAGAAACTCCAAGGGAAAGAAAACTTTTTGAGGAGGTTCATTCCAAACTACGGTGAACTTGCTAAAGGTTATATGCGTCTTTTGAAAAAAGAAGTGTCGTTCAACTGGGATCAGGTGGCGCAAGCTTCCTTTGATGCTCTAAAGGAATCCCTAATAAAAGCATCATTAATGTATGCTCCTGACTATCAAAATGACTTTAACCTGTATCTAGCTGCAGCAGATACGACCATCGCAATGGTTTTAGTTCAAGAAGACAATGGAATCGAACATCCTATCTATTATTTAAGTCGAAACTTAAATGATACAGAAAGTAAGTACTCTTATGTTGAAAAGTTGGCTCTTTCGGCTGTTCAAGCAATACAAATATTTCGACACTATACCCTCTTTCGCAAAACCACCATTCTGTCAGATTGCAACCCAATGACTTACATTCTGTCGCGTCAGTTGCTTGGGGGAAAATATTCGAAATGGATAGCTATTTTACAAGAGTTTGATCTGGAATTCGTAAAATCCAAATCAAAGAAATCTCTAGTCTTTGTGGAGTTACTATGCAACTTCCCATCATCGTCCAACGATTCAACATCTAAAGTAGCAATCGTGGATGAATATTTGTTTATGATATCGACGAGTGATCCGTGGTATGGAGATATAATCATCTATCTCCAAACCAAAACATATAGGCCTAATACCTCTTGCTCAGAACAACGACGTACTCGATACCAAGCAAAAGACTACATGATTGTCGGTAAAACACTTTACCGTCGTGGTATCGATACAGTTCTGCGAAGGTGCCTCACCCATGAGGAGGCCGAAAAAGTCCTGAATGATTATCATTCAGGAGCGTGTGGGGGGCATCAATCTGGTTACGCTACAGAACAAAATATTTAACAATCAGGTTACTTTTGGCCAACAATGTTCAAAGATTGCATAACAATAGTTAGAAGTTGCCATGCTTATCAAATCTTTCACTCCAAAACTAGAATACCACCCGACCCTCTGCATCCACTAGTTGTTGTTGGGCCATTCGCCAAATGGGGCATAGATTTCATGACATGTAACCCCACCTCGGCCAGGGGGCATGGGTATATCATAGACTTCGCAGTTGACTATTTTACGAAATGGGCCGAGGCAATGCCTACATTAAACAATAGCAGTGAAACGACTGCTCTTTTCTTTTTCAATCACGTAGTCTCCAGATTCGGTGTTCCACAAGCTATAGTCATAGATCATGGATCGCATTTCTGCAATCACATGATGGTTGAATTAGCTGCCAAATTAGGACTATCCCACGATAGCTCTAGTCCGTATTATCCGCAAGCTAACGGACAGGTTGAGGTGAACAAAAAAGTCCTGAAGCGCATGCTGCAAAGGATGATTAGAGTCCATAAATGGAGTTGGCACCTAATCCTGTACTTGGCCTTGTGATCATACCAGATATCAGTGAGAAATGAAACTGGATTTACACCTGGATGGAAGCGATCTTACCAGTTTAGTGCGAAAATTCGTCTCTCAAACTCGTAGTCGAACTTCTCACTGGAACTTAAGAGGGAGAGGCTCATTTCTTGGAATTAATCCAACTGGATGAAACCCGTCATGAAACTGCCTTGGCTAACGAAGCACATAAGAAACGAGTCAAGGCGTAGTTTGACAAAAATGTCAAACCCCGTGTCTTCCCAGAAGGTGACCTGGTCTTACTTTACGATCAGGAATCTGATAAATTGGGAGTAGGCAAGTTCCAATCTTTGTGGATGGGCCCCTATATTGTTAAGCATGTATTAGCAAAAGGAGCCTACGAGCTAGTAGATTAGGACGGGATTCCACTGTCACAACCCCGAAATGGGTTGTACCTTAAGCGTTACTATGCTTGACTAAGCGTAGTAATCTCTTCATATGCTTTTGTTACATTTTTGTTTTTGTCAAGAGTGATCATTTTGGTTAGGTAATAAACTTTTGCATTTGTTGCAAATGTCGAACCTATTGGAAACAATTGTTGGATACACTGACGAAGCGAGTCATAGAACGCAGAGCATATCTTCTGCAGCTTGGGCCATCTTTTATCCAAGTGGCGAGTTAGTAAGTTTTAGAGGGGTATGTATTGGTCGGTCAATGAACAACATCGTTGAATATAGCGCATTGATAGAGCTCCTCTCTGATGCTGTCGTGCATGACATAAGCCAACTTGTCGTCAGGCTAGACTCACAACTCGTCATTCTACAGCTTACTGGCATCTATTCCATTTGGAATCCAGCTATCTATTGCATGTTCCTAAGGGTCAAGATTTTGGAAAGACAGTTTGATTCTATTCAATATCAACACATTTCCAGAAAATTAAACACATTAACCGATTCATTAGCAAATTATGTGTTAGATAGAAATTTGCAACATTTATAAAAGAAAAAGCATTTCATCAACATTTGCATCAAGATCATATAACTTAACCAAAATAAAGCTCCGAAAATCAAGCTCGTTAAAAAATAAACCTAGCAATGAGCATATGTTCCACTAGAGTTTAAGCTCATTAAAAAATGAACCCACTTTCGGTAAATAACCATTGCGATCACATAATTATTAGCTTTTAAGCCTTGGTCGTGTTCTTACCATCACCTCCACTATTTTTTATCCAATCATACGCCTCCGTTTGATTGTTTACCCCTTTTGAGGAATAGCTGTGACGAGTGATTCTATTAGCCATCTTCTTTACACTGTCGTGATTGAAAAGTTCCATACCTTACCTGGAACCAGCTGCTACCCGAAAATATCACTCGTTCCTCAAAAAACGAGTCTACTTTAAGCTCTTTTCATCTGACTCATAAAATATGAAAATATTTCCGAGCAATTGGCCTCTCCAGCTCATTAAAGTGATTGGAAGTGCCATCCCTCCTCTAGATTTTAATCTTTTTGGACCTGACGGATCATTACACAAAAAGATTGAGTGCTTGTGTTGTTCGGCTCGTTAAAACTATCGAAAAGTCATCCCTTTCGTATTATTCTATACTTTTTCGGACTTAAGGGATTATATTACGAAAAAGGAATACTAGAGTTTCCTTTCCGTCTCTTTTCAGACTCTATAAAATTGAAAAGAACCGAGTTATCTTTGTCGTTAAACTCATTAAAACAATAGCGACAAACTTGTCCATGCTGACAAGAGTGAGTTTCACTGTCGCTAGGCTCGTTAAAACGTAGCGACGGGTTTGCCCAAAGGGCAAATTATAGAACAAGCATATGTTATCCTCCTTAAGCTTGACAAAAATAAAGAGGTACTCGTCAGAAATGACTCGGGAAAAATTGGGAAGGAAACTTGAAGAAACTTTATTGGTAGCAAGTCGCTCTTGAACATGACACTTTCACTCCATCACCATGATTGAGTCGGGTTGGGTTATTCCGTTCACCGGTCATATCACCATTGGTCCACCATACCATCCATTTTTGGGGTTAACGCTACCAATCCATTTCAGTGTCACTGATATGTTCAATAGAAGTCGCTCAGAGGATTCACCAACCTAGCTTGTGTCTCATACACTGCAATACCTTCACCCTTAATTCTTTAATGACCGCCACCCTGAACCTTGTATCATTAGATCGTTTTCACCTCGACAAAATCATTTGCTCCATTTCGTGTCATAGATGTGGGATTCATTAAGGCCCTCCTACGACAGGTCACTTCTTGTCGACATCAGCTCATTATCCAATAAGTCGACTTAGGAACAACCCTTTCAGTACTTTGAATCTTGCATGCCTCAATGGAAAGTTTCTCACTTCTGGCAACAGGTTCACATCAATGGCCTTCGACCGAAATATTTTGCATGGTGTTCGACATCGACTCATGTATTCGCACCACGTGAATTTTACTGCAGTACCTTAAGGGTCATTATCATTATCAGTGATTCCTCTCACGCTTGTTAACAACTTACATCATTGGCTGGTAATCAGGCGATGTCTTTCCATGTTCGACGTCAGAAAATATTTTCACATGGATCAACTTGTACCTTGGGCGAAAATTGATCAAGTTTTGAAGACCCCGGATCTAGTTTCATCCATTCGGGCTGTGATATATTCAGGAAAATGAAGACATCAAATGTACATCATTGCTGCACAGATAATCATCCAAGCTAAGGGATGATGGCTCTACCAGAATCATTAGTCTTCCATACAAACGGTTGTCTGTCCTATGTACATGAAAATGAATCTATAAAGCTGAGCATGGGAATGCCCACCTCAGCTAGATCATGAAAATATTATGAAGATAATGTATTGTATTGTATCTTATTACAGGTCACCTTCTAGTTTGAAAGACCTCGGATCCTCATGATAAAGCATTTCACCCGACATCAGAATATTTACGACCTCATGCTTTAGGGGGCAACTGTTATAGACATATTTGGGCACTGCAACCCCAATCAAATATGTCCATAAACCAAGGGCTTCTAAGTCCCTAAAAGTTTTGTTTCATACCCTAAAGGAACAAGGTCAGCTGATTACATCATCTCCCAGAAGTTCTCCCTGAAAAAATACTCAAAACTGGTTAGAACCGGACCATCTCACCTGCTCCATGGTCAAAGTGTGATGCATCCCACCTAATGCACACATGGGGTGCGATGCATACTGAAAATCCCTTCTATGGGGTGCGATGGGTGAGAGTAGACAAATGGTAGAGATAGTTTGCAAGGTGGATGATCATGGAATCTTCCAGAAACTTCTCCTGTGACACTTGCCTCTCTGAATTCGCTTAGGGATGAGTAAGAGATCATGAAATATCCAAATGGAACCAAGAACTATCAAAGAGATGACACTAATCAAAATCCCAAAATCCAACTCACCCATCTGCAAACATCTATATATGGATCCCTCATCCTAGAGATCCAAAGGCTGAAATTTTGTATCTTGTAAGGAAGTGTTGTTGGTTTCTTTGTGGAACATCATAGTGTTGGGTGATCTAGCTTTTCATGAGGTGAAGAAGGGCTTTCATGCTGGGAGGATGGCACTGGGTTAGATCAATGGGTTGTAATCCTCTCTTCTACTACTTCTATCAATAAAGCTATTTGAGTTTTCCTCCATATTCTTGTATGTCTTTGATATATGCATTTGTATGGTCAATATATATCTGATCCTATATTGTTTATGATTATAGATCTCTATGCTTTGATGGTATTATGCTGCTTTGACTCTACAGGTGTTCTTTGAAGCGGGACAAGTGAGGAAGGAGTGGTAAAGATCTGTCAAAGGGGAGAGGAAACAAGCAAGGAGCCAAGTAGAAGACTGAGGTTGGTACCCTCTGCTTCTCTCTCATCTATTTCTCATAAAGGAAAGTGCAAGTAACTTTAGTTTGTTTGTTTCTAAGATAGCTACCCGTCTCAGTGGGACTAGCAGCTCTGAATGGACACTAGTTTTCCCGATAACACCCACTTGAATTAATTTTCTTCTAGCCTATGTCCTATAGGTATTATGCATGTATGCTAGCCTCATCCAGCATTCTAAGTTTGAACAACATCACTTGTCCACATATGAATGTGTAATTCCCCTATATACTTGGGGAGTATGTATGAGTTCTTTGTCAATATACCTAACATTATTGTCATCTTCCTAAATTTTATGGTGTACTCATGTAAACTTTGTCCATGTCTCTACTTGAAGTAATGCCACTTGATCCACTAGTCCTCTACATACCAGGAATGCAAACAAACTTTTATGTTCTTCATCTATGTGGTGAACAATAAAGTAAACCTTTAACTACTCTACCTAATGATTTAATTTAAATAATTCAATCTCACCTTGATATGTCTTGATTCCAACTTTTTCTTCCATCTTGAATAGGGACTATAAATGGTTGACACCACTCAAATTAGATTGTTCCTTTTCAAGTTCTTTCTTGGGATACCTCTCTAGTTCTTCTCGATCCCTGAGTCTCTAATATGAGCTATTTATTATAACCTTAGTATTCTATGAATAACTAGAGCTTATTAGTCATGACCTCCATGAGGAGAGTCACATTATAGTTTATATTTGTAAATTATGTTTCCAGTTGAACAAACCTCTCCTTTGTGGGAATATTGAGGGTTATTAATTCATTCGTCGACCATGGATGGGATTTTATGACATTAAGATTAATAAATGTAGATCCCCTACCATTCCCAACAATATATGCAAAGAAACTAGCTCTATTACTAATATGATCCATAAATTGTCATGGATATTTTACTGGAAATTTTCTCCCGAAGGATCTAAGAAAATTATACTTAAAATTTGAAATCTATGCAATGAAGTTTTTAAATTTTCCTTTGATTTTTTATTTATTAATTATTATATTATGCATTTGTATGCAACAAATAAAATATAGAAAATATAGGATAGAAAAATGAAACTTAGAAAAAAAATTGAATAGAAGATATGATCTAAGAAACCCTTATGGGAGAAAACCTAGTTAAAAAGTGAGGCTACTCTGCTCTCACTTTCTCTAGATGGAAATGGATTCAAGTACAAAGGAGTGAGACCCATGGCCTATGGGATGCCACAATACACAAACCCTCTTTCTTTTCTCCTTCTCTATCTACTCTCATTTATACTTATCCTCTTTGAAACAAAATACAGTCCACTAGAATGGAACCCCTTTTCCTCCTAGCAGTCTGGATATAACACAAGCCGATAGCATACTAATGGTTAATTTTGACTCCTTTGACTATCAATTAGAGCTACAATATTAACTCTTCTAGAGTCTTCTTCTTCATGATCACATGACTAACTCCATTTCTAGGTATAATTGAGGCTAACATGACATCCTCTCCAATCATGGTGGTAAAAAAAGAAGGTAAACTTTTGGGTGCATACATATTTCATTTGGGGTCTTTCTTGCACTGTTGGAAAGGTATTTGAGTGTAGAATAACATTAGGTGGTGTGATTTTTAAGAGGAAAAGTTTAACCTACTAGAAATGACACCATTTAATGCCCCAAACTAGTTCTGGATGGTTTTAGACTGCAATACACCAAGTTGGGACCGATTGATAAAAATGGCCCTATGAGCTAATTCCTCCAAATTTTATACTATGAAAGGATCAAGATTAAATACAAGTAATATAATTGTCCAATCTAAATCCATTTGGGGCTTGGTTGGGTGACTGAAGTGTATTATGGAAAATGGAAATGGTATTGGGGGATTATAAAGGTAGATTAAAGAAGTTCTAAACAAGTTGGTGGCATCATAGTTGGTGTAAAGTAGTAGTGTGGGTCAACTAGTGGTTGGGGAGTGTTACAATGTGGTATTAGAGCTATAATGTCCCTAAAATGTGGTATTAGAGTAGTAATGTCTCTCAACAATATATTTGGGAGTTGTTAATCAAGTAATTAATGGATTATCGCATCCATGATTATTTAAATCAATGTTTCGAGCAATCCACTATGGCTCATCTATCTTGGTGATGAGCCACAGTGGATGGCTCGAAACGTTGATTTAAATAATCATGGATGTGATAATCCCAGAAGAAAAGACTACACAAAAGACTCATCGCAGAAGCCTAGAACAATAATTAAAGGATATTTTATTTTTAAGAGTCTAAACTCATTCAGAAAAATATTAAATGATCAAAAATGTAAAAAGAATAGTTGAATTAAATAGAAAATTACTTCATGTAAAAAATAAAATAAAATTAATTTGAGTAAAAATCTATTATTATTAAATAAAATAATTAGTTGTTGAAAGGCCTTCTAGAAACACATTGGGCATGTAGTTTTTGAGTGGACACTAATGTAAAATTCATATATTTTTTTCTTCTCAAATTTGATAGAAATACTAGGTAGATGGTTTTGAAAAGTCTAACTTTTTGAATAAAAAATAATTATTTAAAATATAAAATTCATATAATTTTTTTTTGTCTACTTTGATAGAAATGTTGATATTTTTCTTCTCAATTTGAGAGAAATTTTGTAAAAAATTATTGTACCACAAAATTGATGATGGATGGAAATTTGGCTTTTAAGAACTTTAGCTTATTTTAAAAAACAAAGTCATCAAAATTTCAAAAAGTTTAAATAAATTAGATATACTTTTACCTAAAAAAATAGAGTGTCCACTTTTAAAAGTAAAAGTATTTTATTATTAAATAAAATAATCAACAATGTAGAATTCATATTATTTAGCTTTTCAAGTTTACTGAAATTTGATTGCGCATTATTATTTTATAAAAAGTTTAAGGAAAAATTATATAGGTTTATTGTTTTAGAGAAATTTCATAAAAAAATATATTTTTACTTTTTCAAAGTTAAATAAAATTTTGTTAAAAGTTATTGTTTTAGAAAATTTGGAAAAAAATATTATTTTGTAGAATTTCAAGAAAGGATTGTTTTATGGAAAGTTTAAAGAGATGGTTAATTTTGGTTTTATTTTTTTTTAGATTATTTGAAAAAATACTAAATAGTCAAAATTTTAAAATAAATAGATAAATAAAGTAAAATGAAATAAAATAATAATAATAATAATTGGTTATACCTAACACAGTTACTCTACAAGGCCTTTATGATTATATAGAGTCATTAGAGAAACGTAGAGAAGAAAGAGAAGCCAAGATACAAACAGAGTTAGAAGCCATGCTGGAAAAAAAATTTGCATCTCTTGAAGACATGATCCAAAAGCAAATAGAAAATAAAATGGAACTATTGGAGAATAAAATGGAGGCAATGGAGAGTAGGTTGTGGGTTATAGAAAAACAAAACCAAGATACTAACCAAACACCCCAGCAAGGAGATGATGATACTTTAGAGAGTCTTAAAATGACAGACATGATTAAAGAACTAGAAGAAAAGTTAATAGCCGCCTCAACCAAAATAATGTGGTAGATAAATTAGATATCAAACCAATTAAAGATGAAATGAAAAAATTAATAGAATTAGACCAGGAGCGTAACAAAAGGGCCTTGAACCTTATAATCTTCAGTTTAAAAGAGGAAGTAGATGAGGATAATTTAGCCATAGCCTAGACAGAATTACATAATAGATTACAAATTGAAACAACGTGTCTCACAGAAGCAACAAGGTTGGGGAAAT
The DNA here is from genome assembly GCA_031772625.1 of Pinus tabuliformis. NCBI lineage: Eukaryota > Viridiplantae > Streptophyta > Pinopsida > Pinales > Pinaceae > Pinus > Pinus tabuliformis. Next base: position 1,054,941,565 of record CM062805.1, read on the forward strand.
TAACCGAGAATAAAGGAATACTAATCCAAATAAAGGTGAGCTCTATTGATTATAAGTACAACATACTTAGTAAAACCTCAAGTCTAAAAGGAACGAGAATATTTATAAATGAAGATCTCATTCTAGAAGATCAAGAAGAATTAAGAAAGGAGGTTCAAAAGGTAAAAGAAGCTAGAAAGGAAGGAAAATGGGCAATAATCAGAAATAGAAAAGCCTTTATTCAAGATAGAAACCAAAAAGATAGTAATAAATAGCAATTCAACATGCTCTGGATCCTTTCTTGGAACTATCAGGGTTTTCCATGGAACAAAGGCCCCAAGCTAAATTGGATCTCAAATGATGTTGATATTATTTTTCTTGTTGAAACTTGGGAGCACGAAGAATCTAAGGTCCCCAACATAGATGGCTTTATGCTATGGTCTACCTGGAACAAGCGATCCTCCCGTAGAGGCATTGGGGGAATAGCTTGTTACATTAAGGAGAACATCTCCCCCATGCTAGGATTTATATAGACGACCCTCACAACCAATATAGTTGGATAGAGATTAGTGACATTAATAATAAAAAGACCTACATAGCAATATGTTATTCCCCCCATCAATTCTTACTTCTATAAGAAGAAGAATCTAGATAAAAATAGCCCTTATAATGGTTTAGAGAGTGATATTTCTAGCCTAAGGAATGAAGGTAATATCCTTTTAATAGGTGACTTTAATGCTTGAACTTCAAGCAACCAAGCTATTATTCTAAGCAATCATTCCAACCCTAATCCTCTTTGGTTAGATGAAGACCCTACTCTGGCTAGTAGGTACAAAAGGAGCTCTTAAGACCTCAGGGAAAAATTTGTTTGGGTTGGAGCTAGTCAAGCTCTGTAGTGCTCAGGATCTCATAAATTGCAACGGTCTAAAGAAGTGGCCCAATTCCAGCAAGATGACCTGCATCCATGGACTTGGTTGCACCATGGTAGACTATGTTATTTCTAATCTCCTGCTATACAACGAAATAATAAATTTTGACATTTTAAACGACCACGAGCCTGACTCCGATCATAGGCCTTTACTTATAACTCTCAATTTTGTCATGCATAGAGATCCCATAGAAAATAATCCATATAGCCAAAAGAACTTAATATTTGATAGAAACAAAAACGATCTCTTTCTAAATGAATCAAAAACTAATTTGCTTCTTTTATTTAGTATAAACAACATAGAAGACCTCTATCATAATTTTACTACAACCCTACCATATTCTATTAGCAAGTTCTCAATTGAAGCTTCAAATAATAAAAGAAATATCAAAACCAACCCATGGCATGACAAAGATTGTAAAAGTGCGAGGAGAGAAATTAAGGAAGCTGTTGATGAATCTCTTAAAATGGACAAGATAAAAATATACGAAGCCCTAACTAAAAGGAAAAAGAGGCATTACGTTCGTCAAAGACAAGAGAATCTCTTACACCTCTCTAAGTTAGATCCTAAGAAATTTTGGAGGCAAATTCTGACTAGGAAAACTAAAGATAATAATAAAATTGTTCTACACGATTGGAATTCCTACCTTAAAAAGCCTTATGAATCTCCAAATGTCATGGATAACTTGGAAATCCTGCTCACAACGAAGGAATTTTTCTCTTTAGAAGACATTGAGTTTGGGGTTAATCGCCTGGCTAATGGGAAAGCTAAGGACATTGAAGGTTACCAAGTGGAAATCTTAAAAATTGGAGGTATGTCCTCATCATCCACATCCACAAGCTTTTCAATCAAGCATTCAAGCAAGGGTTCCTTAAACCTTGGACTGAGAGCCTCATTATCCCTATTTTTAAAAGTGGGGATACAAATAACCCCTCTAATTATCGGACAATTATGATCAGCCCTCTCTTAGGCAAGTTATATGGTAGTATTTTGGAAAAGAAGTTAAGCATATGGCTTGAAAGTGAAGGTAAGCGAGCTAAAGGGCAAGCAGGTTTCAGAAGGCATCACTCAACAACAGACCACCTTGTTATGCTTAGGATCATTATGGAGGAATGTCGTAATGATAAATCCAATCTCTTTTGTTGCTTTGTGGACTTTAGAAAGGCTTTCAATATGGTTAGTAGAAACAACCTTTGGAATAGATTAGAAGAGCTAAAGGTTCCTTTCGAGTTGAGAGCTGCCATTATAAGGTTATACGAGAATGTAATTGCCAAGCTAAAGAGCAATGAGGGGTGGTTGGAAGATATTAAGTGTAATATCAAAGTTAAACAAGGTTGCCCCCTCTCCCCTACCCTATTTGGCATTTACATCGACAAGCTCGAAGGCTATTTAGAGGAAGAAGGATGTGCTGGCACGATCTTAGCAGGGATAGTCATCATCCTACTTCTCTATGCTGACGATATTGTTCTTCTTGTAAGGTGCCCATCTTATCTTGATAAGAAACTCAGGCTTCTTAAGGATTTCTACTCTAGCATGGGTATGACTGTTAACACTGACAAAAAAAAAGTTATGATTATCAAATCCAAGAAGGACACTTACGCTAATTTTACGTATGACAATAATAACTTGGAGGAAGTGTATTCTTACAAGTACCTAGGAATGGATATTCATCACAAGCTCAACTGGAACTATAGCATTGAGAAAAGGATTAATGGGGGATGGAAAGCTTATTTTGGTCTTGAAAATAATTGTAAAACAACAAACCTTGTAATGTGGGATAAAAAGAAGTTCCTTTTTGAAACTTTAGTCACTCTTGTTATCTTATATGGATGTGAGGTTTGGGGTTGCAGCATCTCTAGAAAATCCTGGAGAAAGATTGAGCAAATCCAAAAGCGTTTTATAACGTATAACCTGAAAATTAAAAGTAATACACCCTATCTAATTCTCCTTATAGAAGTAGGACTTCCCCCTATCAAGAGCCTAGCTATGATTAAGCTTCTGTTGTACAAGTAGAAACTCAATAACATAGGAGATCATAGACTTCCTAAGCTAGCCTTAAATTCTAGCCAAAACCACCTAAGGCTCAAACGACAGTGGTATAAAGACATGAGGGCCTAGTTAAACTATTGGGAGATCAATGAGAATGATGCATTGCAAAACATTAATAACATTAGAGATATTGTTACTTCTAAGTTCAAAGAAAAAATGCGGTGTGAGAAAGATTTAGCGGCTAAAAGAAAATTAAGTTATTATAAGAAGGTCATCAACCCCACCCTAGAAGAGCAAAAGTATCTCTTTATTTTAACTAGCTCAAAGAAAAAAATTAATAAAGCAAAGATTAGAACGAATTATCATGAGCTCCATAGTGAAAAAGGTCATTGGGCAGTTCCTAAAACAACATGAATGGAAAGGATCTTCCATCTATGTGAGAATAGGAACATCGAGGATGAAAACCACTTCCTCGTAGAGTGCCCCACAAACAACCACATTAGATCTTAGTTTCATAGTATTTGTCACAATACTCACCTTCATAGCCTTTTACAATGTCAAAATTATAGTGAGCTCGGGAGGCTTCTCTCCAAGCTTTTTGAGCATAGGAATAAAATCTTCAATCAAACTAAATAATTTGTTTCTTTCGGTCTGATACACCAAAGTTTGGTCTCAGCGGACGTTAACCGTTATCATAATCATATATATCTATATCTATATCTATATCTATATCTATATCTATATCTATATCTATATATATATATATATATATATATATATATATATATATATATATATATATATATATACTTGTGTATATTTTTGTTTTATTTTATTTCTTTTTCCATTAATTATTTTTAATTTAGTTTATTTTATTTCCATTAATTATTTATAAAATGGTCTTGTCTAGATTAACGTCTTGACCCATTTTTATAATTTTCTACTCCCCTCCTTTAAAGTTTGATTTTTTTTTAATTAATTTAAATAATATTTCTCAAAAATTAGTTGTTTAATAGAGTGATTACTTATTAATATTTTCTTTTAATAAAGTAATAAACTAATATCAAAATTTAAATATTATTTTTCAAAAAATAGTAATATTTGGTTTTAATAAATTAATTCAAATATTATTTTTCAAAAACTAGCCATTTAATATACCCGTTATTGAACCACACTTGTTGGTTCGAAAGGCATTAGCCAAAAATTTCTCTTATGTGATTTCTACCGAAAGACTTTTCTTCATTATGGATCATTAGTTGTTGAAAGGGTTTTCCAAATACATTGGATAGGTGGTTTTTGAATAGACACTCTACACTTCGTGAAAGACAAATAATTGATTAAATTAAATTGTAGAAGTCATGTAATTTTTTCATTTCAAATTTGTTAGGACTTTTGAATGGATCAATATTTATAATTGATTAAAATATAAAATTTATAAAATTTTTCTTTTTACCTTTGAAAGCAATATTGATATTTTTCTTCTCAAACTTCAAAAGAAATTTTATAAAAAATTATTGGAACACATAATTGATGATGGATAGAAATTTAGCTTTTAAGAATTTTAGCTTATCTTAAAAAACAAAGTCATCAAAGTTTCAAAAAGTTTAAATAAATTAGATATACTTTTACCTAAAAAAATAGAGTGCCCACTTTTAAAAGTATTTTATTATTAAATAAAATAATCAATAATGCAGAATTCATATTATTTAGCTTTTCAAGTTTAATAAAATTTGATTGCAAGTAGAAGTCATTTAAGTTTTTCATTTGAATAGAAACAACACTAGCTTTGTGAAAGACAAATAATTGATTTAATTAAATTGTAGAAGTCATGTAATTTTTTTTCCCAGATGCGGGTGCCACGTTAGGGGAGGGTAGTACGCCACAAGGTTTACATGGGCGGGCTCAAGCGTAAAATTCACCTTAAATGCTCTACGCCGCCCTTGCCAGCGAGTGTGAGAGCAATAGAGCGAGGGGACGACCATTTATGGTTTCAGATGAGCGTTAGACACAGTGGCAGAGGAGAGTTATGGCGCACCAGAACCAATGCCAACAACCGCAGCATACGACTGGAGAGAATGGGGAATGTTTGTCTGTTCGAATTGAGGAGGTGGGTCTCTGGATTTCAAGGCTCAGAAAGGGAACACGAAGCCACCTTCAGGCTCACTGGAACGGTGAAAGAGCAGCGAAAGGAAGTGCTGGTCACTTGGAAGTCATGCCGCCAGGACAGAGGCCCTTCAGTCGACGCGGCACCGGAAGAGGAGGAGCCTCACGCCCCCCTGTCAATCCGTCGTCAAATTGCTGCCGCTGTCTGTGCCACAGGGTGGAGGAAGCCAACCCCATCCAATCGCAGCAATTCATGGATGCCAGGCCACAGAACCCAGGAGCTGCTCCGCTACCGGCGTTTGGCTCAGCGATTTTCTCTGTCAGCAATGCCCAAGGTAATTCAAGCATTCAAGCTGATGTTTCAGTATTATTCGTGGAAGAGGGGAAAGAAGAAGGGGGGGAGCAACCCAATGCCCCAATTCATCCCACGGGAGGGGAGCTACCCCGTGCCCCAATTCAACATGCAGAGAGTTCCAAAGCTGTTGAGGAAAAAGCTGGGGCACAATCCGAGCCAGGAGTTGTTCCACCAGCCTCTCAACCGGCACCTGCAAAGGGCAAGGCCAAGTATGATTGGGGACCTCCACCAGAAGGTGAATACTGGATCTATCCAGAAGACTCGGAGGAAGACTCAGATGAATAGTCGCGGGCTCAGCCCAGCTCCAGTTCTCAGCTCGAGCTCAGGTTTTTTTGTATGCCGTTTACCCTTCCACCAATGCTTAATGTATGGTGTTAATCTTTTTGTTTGGTTAGACAATTATGTTGTTCAGTGCGCGTCCTGTCCCCTGCGTGGGACTCTGATGAATTTCCTACAGGTCTCTTTTTTGCCCCTGCGTGGGAAAGGTGCTTTTGTTTGGTTTCGTTTTCATAGCTCCTCTGCCATTGCATGGGCTTCCAGTTTTAGTAGAGGTCACAATGATATAACCCCTGCGTGGGCGCTTAGTCACAGGAAGAAGGCCCCTGCGCGGGTAATTGACTTAATGAAGCTATATGAGCAAGAGCGCCAACCCAGGCCTCTGGCGACTTGTAAACCTGAATGTAACTATTCACTATTGTTAATGTAAATAATAGAAGTAGTGTAGTTTCAACGATAAAATTTTTTCATTTCAAATTTGTTAGGACTTTTGAATGGCTCAATATTTATAATTGATTAAAATATAAAATATATATAGTTTTTTTCTCATCTTTGAAAGTGATATTAATATTTTTCTTCTCAAATTTGAAAGAAATTTTGTAAAAAATTATTGTACCACATAATTGATGATGGATAGAAATTTTAGAATTTTAGCATATTTTAAAAAACAATGTCATCAAAATTTCAAAAAGTTCAAATAAATTAGATATACTTTTAGCTAAAAAAATAGTGTCCACTTTTTTTTTTCTATATAAAGACTAATTCTATTAAGATTATAAAAGTATAGTACAATCAAGCTTGCATGCAAGCGAAGCAAAAAAGCAAGGGAGCTGAAGGTGAAAGGCTATCCACCGCGCTCCATAGAGACAAAGAAGGAAAGGGCCATAGAAAACACGGGAATACAAAAAGCTAGAACTAAGCAGATAGATCTACCCTGAGAGGGCAGTTACTGCCACATGACATTTTTTGCCTTTTGTCTTGCTTACTTTGACCCATCCAGAGGAGTTTGGCTGAGACGTAACAAGTTGTAGAGTATTCTGCCCCGGCGATGGAATATCCTTATCAGAGTCTGAGGACGAAGATAAATGAGAATGTTTCTGAGAGATATGAGAGGTGGAGGGTTTTGCCGGATCGACCAAGGGAGCATCCAGCGGAATCTCAACATTCTGCCCATCTGCTAAAATTTCCTCCTCCTCCGAACTAGAGGAATCTGTATCGTCCATAGGAGGGGGAGGCACATATGGGTTCCAACTTTTGGATTTGGGTTTGCAATTTAGATTCTTCTTTTTGTCTAGCAACTGGGTACAGGAACTCTGGAGGTGCCCTGTTTGATGACAATGGCGGCAATGGAAGGCTATATTCTCGTAATCCAAGGTTTGAGTCCAGTGGCAATCTCCAAACTTGAGATTAATATGATCTGGTAGTCCTTTGCTAATCTCTATTTCTGCAACAAATTCTACCGTAGGTGTAGAGTCCATTTTCCTTCCGTGAAGAATCTATAGCCAGGTAGCATCCTAAGTGTCTGCAATGGCTAAGAAGATAGAGATATGCAATAAATGCGCCGGAAGATTCGGGAGCCTGACCCAAATGGGAATCTTGGTGATGACAGCTGTAGAAGGGTCGAAGTCTAGAAACCAAGGGGTGAGAAAAAGCCCAGCTGAGCCCCAGAACCAAGGGCCTCCCGTTAAGGCCTTTTGGTAATCTTCATTTAAGTCAAAAGCCACAATGAAGAATCCTTGTGAACATAAGTAGATCTCACTTTTATTAGTCCAATTGGTATGGATCCATTAGTATAGATCTGATGTGCGAGGCTAGATCCCATTAAATCTGCATATGTGTGCGGATTCTGCAAAAAGCTGATAGCGATCGTCAATCCTAGGACGAGAGAGATTGATGGAAGGAATTTCCTCCGATTTGTCTACCAAAAGTGGCTTTGGAGCCCTAGATGGTTGGGCTACTTTCGTAGAGGGCTGCGGTTGGGCCACGTCTTTGCAGACTGCATCTTTATAAGAGAAAGAAGGGGCAAAGAAGGTCTGCCTAAAGGAACCACCTCTTAAATGAAATATAGCCACAATAGAAGCATCCTTATGAATGCTGTAAGAGGAGAGAGGAAGGGGATTCATAAGTTGCTTACCCTTATATAGCAGTCTGAGGTAAGAGGAGGGGATCCCCAGCTGGCGTTCGAGTTTTTGCAAAATATCCTGAATGAGATCTTTTGCACGTACCCATTGCATTATTGTTTTGCTCGAGAGATTGACTTGGATCTGAAATGCATGTGTTTCTTCAGGCAGATCTGGTTGGTTCAAGAGAGGAAGCTGCTTCAGATTTGTGCCCGTCTGAGGTTGCTGCCTGACGATTGCATGCCCACAGATCTGGGTTTTTTTAAGGCTTCTTGTTCGTCTAGGCTTTTGATCTGTTAGTTCAACGGCATATCTGAGTCGTTGACTGCCATCCATGGTCAGGACGCCCGATCCAGATCTGTGCATTGACCCTGCAAACGCATCTTGGACTAGATTAGGTTTGTAGGAAGGATATGGAAAAAATGATATTGACCTTACCACAGTATCGGTGCCTTGAAGCCTGTGAGTTCTGGACACATCTGCGATCAGGTTAACCTCCTACCACATACCCACCGCATACATCTGGAAACTCAGATCTATGTTGAACTCTTGACTGATCTTCTTATCGGCTGCCATCCGGTACATGCAGATGACAGGGTCGGTTTGTCGAGGGTCGGTAGGGTAGGATGAACCTGCTAAGCCACTGCCAAACGATTTAGCAAACCCCGTTCCTAGATCACCAAGGTCTACTACATTTGATCCACTTAATCCATTTAAGGGGAGCTCATTTCGAGCATGGCACACATATGTAGGTCCAAAGGGATCCGTTTCCATCAGCAGGCGCCGACTTCGTTCGTTACGGCTTCCAGATGTCAAAAGGTCGTATTCATCGGGGAGCCGCTTGGCCGCAGAGGCAAGGACTGTGTCTACGCATCGATTCCAGGAGGTTTCTGCGATTCTCTCGTCCGTGGTTATGAGCCTGAATCCAACTTTTGTCAAGCATATTTGCTGGGGAAGGATTCGAACCGTTCTCAGCCTGGTAAGATCTGCCTTGGGGGCGCACATCCCAAGTTCCTCCAGGGTTCCATCTTTGAGGGTAACCTGCAAGAAATCCTTTGAGAATATTGCAGAGCTCATTCTTCCAGCCATCTCCAGAGTGTCCACTTTTAAAAGTAAAAGTATTTTGTTATTAAATAAAATAATCAATAATGTAGAATTCATAATATTTATCTTTTCAAGTTTAATAAAATTTGATTGCAAATTATTATTTTATAAAAAATTTAAGGAAATTTTTTATAGGTTTATTGTTTTGAGAGAAATTTCATAGAAAATATATTTTTACTTTTTGGAAATTAAATAAAATTTTGTTAAAATTTATTGTTTTAGAAAATTTGTAAAAAAAATATTATTTGTAGGAAACATTGTTTTATAAATAATTACAAGACATGATTGTTTTATGGAAATTTTAAAGAAATGGTTAATTTTGATTTTAATTTGTTTTTAGACTATTTGAAAAAATACTAAGTAATTAAAATTATAAAATAAATAGATAAATTAAATAAAAAAATAATAATAATAATTTAGTTTTAATTCAATTTTCAAGTAAAAGGCTATTATTATTAAACTAAACAATTACTTGTTGAAAGGGGTTTTCCAAATATATTGGATAGGTGGTTTTTGAATAGACACTCTCCACCAACTTTGTGATAGACAAATAATTGATTATATTAAATTGTAGATGTCATATAACTTTTTCATTTCAAATTTGTTAAGACTTTTGAATGGCTCAATATTTATAATTGAATAAAATATAAAATTTACATAACTTTTTCTTCTCATTTTTTAAAGTGATATTGATATTCTTCTTCTCAAATTTGAGAGAAATTTTATAAAAAAATATTGTACCACATAATTAATGATGGATGGAAATTTAGCTTTTAAGAATTTTAGCTTATTTTAAAAAACGAAGTCTTCAAAATTTCAAAAAGTTTAAATAAATTAGATATACTTTTACCTAAAAAATAGAGTGTCCACTTTTAAAAGTAAAAGTATTTTATTATTAAATAAAATAATCAATAACGTAGAATTCATATTAATTAGCTTTTCAAGTCTAATAAAATTTGATTGCAAATTATTATTATAATTTACATAGGTTTATTGTTTTAGAGAAATTTCATAGAAAATATATTTTTACCTTTTCAAAATTAAATAAAATTTTGTTAATCAAGCAATTTATGGATATTTTATGTTCAATATTCTACTAAATGGTCAAAAATGTAAAAAGAATAACTGAATTTAATAGAAATTTTCTACATAAAAAAAGTAAAATAAAATTATTTCAAGTAAAAAGCTATTATTATTAAATAAAATAATTAGTTATTGAAAGGCCTTCTAGAAACAAATTGGGCACATAACTTTTGAGTGACACACCACCCATTATCAAGGACAAATAATTAATTAAATGTAGAATTCATATATCTTTTTCTTCTCAAACTTGATAGGAATATTAGGTAGATGGTTTTCAAAAGTCTAACTTTTGAATAAAAAAGTAATTATTTAAAATATAAAATTCATATAATTTTTTTTATTCTACTTTGATAGGAATGTTATATTTTTCTTCTCAAATTTGACAGAAAATTTGTAAAAGATTATTGTACCACATAATTGATGATGCATGGAAATTTAGTTTTTAAGAATTTTAGATTATTTTTAAAAACAAAGTCTTCAAAATTTCAAAAACTTTAAATAAATTAGATATACTTTTACCTAAAAATTAGTGTCCACTTTTAAAAGTAAAAGTATTTTATTATTAAATAAAATATTCAATAATGTAGAATTCAAATTAATTAGCTTTTCAAGTTTAATAAAATTTGATTGCATATTATTATAATTTATATAGGTTTATTGTTTTAGAGAAATTTCATAGAAAATATATTTTTACCTTTTCAAAATTAAATAAAATTTTGTTAATCAAGTAATTAATGGATATTTTATTTTCAAGAGTCTACTAAATGGTCAAAAATTAAAAAGAATAGGTGAATTAAATAAAAATTTACTACATGAAAAAAGTAAATTAAAATTATTTAAAGTAAAAAAATATTATTATTAAATGAAATAATTAGTTGTTGAAAGGCCTTCTAGAAACAAATTGGGCACGTAATTTTTGAGTGACACAACACCCATTATCAAGAACAGATAATTAATTAATTAAAATGTAGAATTCATATACTTTTTTCTTCTCAAACCTGATAGAAATATTAGGTAGATGGTTTTAAAAAGTATAACTTTTGAATAAAAAAATAATTATTTAAAATATAAAATTCATATAATTTTTTTTTAGTCTACTTTGATAGGAATGTTATATTTTTCTTCTCAAATTTGAGAGAAAATTTGTAAAAAATTATTGTACCACATAATTGATGATGGATGTAAATTTAGCTTTTAAGAATTTTAGCTTATTTGAAAAATAAAAGTCTTCAAAATTTCAAAAAGTTTAAATAAATTAGTTATACTTTTACCCAAAAAAATAGAGTGTCCACTTTTACTTTTAAAAGTATTTTATTATTAAATAAAATAATCAATAATGTAGAATTCAAAATAATTAGCTTTTCAAGTTTACTAAAATTTGATTGCAAATTATTATAATTTATATAGGTTTATTGTTTTAGAGAAATTTCATAGAAAATATATTTTTACCTTTTCAAAATTAAATAAAAATTTGTTAATCAAGTAATTAATGGATATTTTATTTTCAAGAGTCTACTAAATGGTCAAAAATGTAAAAAGAATAGGTGAATTAAATAGAAATTTACTACATGAAAAAATTAAAATAAAATCATTTCAAGTAAAAAACTATTATTATTAAATAAAATAATTAGTTGTTGAAAGGCCTTCTAGAAACAAATTGGGCATGTAGTTTTTGAGTGACACTCCACCCATTACCAAGGACAAATAATTAATTAATTAAAATGTAGAATCTATATATTTTTTTCTTCTCAAACTTGATAGACATATTAGGTAGATGGTTTTGAAAAGTCTAACTTTTGAATAAGAAAATAATTATTTAAAATATAAAATTCATATAATTTTTTTAGTCTACTTTGATAGGAATGTTGTATTTTTCTTCTCAAATTTGAGAGAAATTTTGTAAAAAATTATTGTACCACATAATTCATGATGGATGGAAATTTAGCTTTTAATAATTTTAGCTTATTTTAAAAAACAAAGTGTTCAAAATTTCAAAAAGTTTAAATAAATTAGATATACTTTTACCTAAAAAAATTAGTGTTCACTTTTAAAAGTAAAAGTATTTTATTATTAAATAAAATAATCAATAAAGTAGAATTCATATTAATTAGCTTTTCAAGTTTAATAAAAATTGATTGGAAATTATTATAATTTATATGGGTTTATTGTTTTAGAGAAATTTCATAGAAAATATATTCTTACATTTTCAAAATTAAATAAAATTTTGTTAATCAAGTAATTAATGAACATTTTATTTTCAAGAGTCTACTAAATGGTCAAAAATGTAAAAAGAATAGGTGAATTAAATAGAAATTGGCTACATGAAAAAAGTAAAATAAAATTATTTCAAGTAAAAAACTATTATTATTAAATAAAATAATTAGTCATTGAAAGGCTTTCTAGAAAGAAATTGGGCATGTAGTTTTTGAGTGACACTCCACCCATTATCAAGGACAAATTATTAATTAATTAAAATGTAGACTGCATATATCTTTTTCTTCTCAAATTTGATAGAAATATTAGGTAGATGGTTTTGAAAAGTCTAATATTTTAATAAAAAAATAATTATTTAAAATATAAAATTCATACAATTTTTTTAGTCTAATTTGATAGGAATGTTGTATTTTTCTAGAGATCACTAAAACTGCACAACAATAAACTAGGTGGTGTTTTGCCCCTTGACATAGGAAGACTTTCTACCAATTTGTCTCACTTGTCATTATCAAACAATAGAATACAAGGAAACACCCCTCCACATATTGGCAATCTTAGTAGCCTATCCTTTCTAAATTTAAGTGAAAATCTTTTAAATGGTACCATTCCACATATAGGAAAGCTTGAAAAAATAGAAAGATTGTGTTTAAGTAACAACAGATTAGAAGGAAACATCCCTAATGATTTTGAAAGCTTATGATGGGACCAACCCGTACTTAGGGTTTATGACTATATTGATATTAGTCCGACGTTATGATTAACAATGTATTATTAACAATATTGCGGAATCATTTGCCTTATGATTAAACACTAATCAAACACTAATCAACCGATATTTCTTGACGTTATTTGGAAGCATTTATGGCAGCTCTTAATGTGACGACTTAGCTATACTCACCTCGATTCTTGTTTCCCGCTCGTTGAACTTGGAAAAACCCTTGGCATTTGGCATTCAGTCATTTTTGTTTCTCGCTCTGCATGGTGATTACAGTGAGAGTTTGGTCTGTGAAGAGGGTTTGTGTGCAATGATGGTTTGTTGTAGAATGGCGCCTTATTCGCCTCCAATTGTAATTTCTTCTACCTGGTTAATACTTTGCTCTATGGATGTTGTTGTCTCTGTTGTTTCTTTTAACTCTCTTTATATTGGTTCACTGTGGTTTCTTTCTCGATTTAACTTACTGTTCGATGTTCTTGTTTCCAGGTCGTGTTCACAATGGATCCTGGGCTTGGTTTCGACCGATTTTTCAACTAGGTGAGCTCTCTTCTCCTTGCTATAGTTATATGCTCAATTTCTTCAGTAATGCTAACGTTTGCTGCTCCTTGTGAGCAAGGTTTCTGTTGTATTCGTGACCTAGGTTCGAACCTGAGCCACTGGCGCTCACTGTCCCTTGGTAAGTCAATCAACACTTCCGTTTCCACTGTATTCTATTGTTTTACGCCCTCGTTTCTTGGTGAAGGTTCACTGACCGGCTTCCATTGCTACTATGGTAGGTTGGGGTTTTGGTTATGGAGCGATTCATGGACCAGACTCCATCAATGGACTGGGTAGGCCCGTTCTCTATTATGAATACCCCGAATTTAGCCTTTCCTCTCATTTCTTTTAATGTAGTTGGCCAATAGGTTAGCAAATGCGAGGGTTGGCTGCTCTGACTGCTAGTTTGCGTTCAATGGCTTCAGTTGTAGCTTGTATTTACTCTTGTTGTGATTCTCGGTGACACTTTAATGCTGTAGGGTTTCGAACCCTGGTCTTGTTACTTGTCATTGAGGAAGGTGTTATATTCTCTGTTTTGTTATCTTGTAATCTTGAGGACTGTCAACCGTTACTATGCACCAACATTGCATTATTTTATTTTAATGGAAATGAAGAATTATTTGTTATAGTGATTACCTCTATCATGGAGAATCTCCACAGAGTTCGTGTTCTATGGCTCTCTGTTTGGTGGTTGTATGCGCTGTAAAAGGAATCATGATTCGGGTCCATGAGCTTCTCGAATGAATAACCTGCCTGGTCTATCTATCTAGCATCAATCCATGAACTATCCTTAATAGGACGGTTCTTCCACTTGACCAGATATTGCAGATACTCTTTCTGCTGAGTTTGCTTGGCCACCTGAGTGTCAAGGATCCTCTCCATCTCATGGTGCTAAACGTAAGCCATTTGTCTCATCCAAGTCTCACTTCTATCCTGGGTGTCCCGTGTAGGCCATGTGGTTCTGTCTTCTTCTGGATCAGCAGTGTATGGAAACAGGTCTGCCACATTAAAGATGGGTGAAATGCCTATTCCTGGTGGCAACTTTATTTCATAGGCATTTGCTAAAAATTTCCGGGGGACTTTGCAGGGGCCTATCTTCTTGTATTTCAGTTTGTTATACATGCCTCTAGGGAAATTCTCCTTGTGCAAATGCGCAAGGACTTCATCCCCCACATTAAACTACACTTCTCTCCATTTCAAATCTGCTTGCTACTTATATTTTTGATTACTGTCCTGCAACTTGATTTTCACCTACTCACAAAAATCTTTCATCGCATTAGTGAAATCTTCCCCATCAGCACTCTGTCTTTCCTACCGTCCAAGATCTCGCAACTCATGCACTCCGCGAGGATACATGCCATACAAGATCTGAAAAGGACTCCAACCCGTGCTACGATTAGGTGAGTCGTTGTAAGTGAACTCTACCTGGGCAAGTACTCGATCCCACATCTGTGAATTTTCACCAATCAAACTCCATAGCAGATTCCCCAGACTTCTATTTACCACCTCTATTTTCCCGTCGGTCTGCGGGTGATAAGCAAAGCTAAAACTTAACTGCGTGTCCATCTTCTTCCACAGGGTGTGCCAAAAGTGCCCTATAAACTTCACGTCCCTGTCAAAGAGGATGGACTTAGGTAGACCGTGTAGCCTAATTATCTCTATAAAGAACAAGTGGGCCACGTGAGTGGCATCAATGGTCTTTCTGCAAGGGATGAAATGCACCATCCTTGAAAACCTATACACTACTACCATCACCGAATCATAACCCCGTTGTGTCCTTGGTAGACCCAAGAGGAAGTCCAAGCTGATTGAGTCCCACGGTCTACTTGGAATGGGCAATGGTGTGTAAAGTGCCATATTTTGACTATGCCCCTTTGCCAACTAACAAACTTTACATTTGGTCACAAATCTCTGCACATCCCTTCACATTTTTGGCCAATAATAAAAATGGCTGAGCTGCTCTAATGTCTTGTCTATGCCGAAATGTCCGACAAGACCTCCACTTTGCTTCTCCTGAATGATATTCTCTCTCATTGAGCAGTCATGAATGCATAATTGTCCTCCTCTAAACAACAGCTTCTCCTACAAATTATAGTCCTACCACAGACTATTGTCTCTTACCAAAGGATTCTGACACGATTCATAAGCCTCCTTGAAATCCGTGTTAGTCTGATACAAATATTTCAAGTGCTCAAAGCCCAACACTTGTATAGTACTCTCCTACAAGAGTAGGCCTCTTCTGCTCAATGCATCCACCAGCTTGTTGGCCTGCCCGCTAATGTGTTTCAACACAAAGGTGAAACTCTGCAAATACTCAACCCACTTAGCATGTTTGTGATTCAGTTTATGTTGTTGCATCACATACTGCAGTGCAGAATTATCCGAGAATAAAACAAACTCATTCCCCAGCAGATAGTGTCTCCAATGCTTCAATGCTTGGATGAAAGTATAGAATTCCTTGTCATAGGATGAATACTTCTGCCTGCTTTCGTTCAAATTCTTGCTGAAAAACGCAATAGGTTTGTCTTCTTGGCTAAGTACAACTCCAATGGCCATACCACTTGCATCACAGTGAACCTAAAAAAGATTTTTAAAATCTGGCAATCTCAGGATTGGTCTCTCTATGATCTTCTTCTTCAGTAGCTGAAAACTCCTTTCCGTTGCCTCAGTCCAACGAAAACGTTGACTTTCCTTCTTAATAGTATCCAACATAGGTGCACAGATTTCACTGAAATTTTTTATAAATTTTCGATAAAAACTCGCCAGCCCATGAAGACTACATACATAAAAACAGACTTTTCGGGGATGGCCAGTTGACTATCGCTGCAATCTTCTCTGGCTCCATCTTCAACTTGTTTTCTACAATCACAAAACCCAGATAAACTAATTTTTTTGCAGAAAGGTACACTTTTTCAGATTTATCAGCAGCTTATTCTGTTGCAATTTTTCCAACACTTTTCTAACATGCCGAAAGTGTTCCTCCCTCGTCTTGCTGAAAATTAATATATCGTCCAGGTACACTATTACAAACTTCCCAATGTATTCTTTCAGCATTTCATTCATTAATGGCATAAAGGTACTGGGAGCATTACTCAGTCTGAATGGCATTACCAGCCACTCATACAGTCCCTCATTAGTCTTGAAGGCTGTCTTCCACTCATCCCCTTCTCGGATTCGAATCTGATGATACCCGCTCTTTAAATCAATCTTGGAAAAATATGCTGCCCTGCTCAAGCAATCCATCATGTCATCCATCCATGGCAGTGGAAATTTGTACCGAATGGTGATCTTATTGATGGCCCTTGAATTTGTGCACATTCACCATTCTCCTCCTTTCTTGGGAGCGAGAACTGTTGGAACTGTGCAGGGGCTCAAACTCTCCCTTATCAGCCCTTTATCTAGCAATACCTGCACCTGTTTTCTGATCTCCTCATTGTCTTTGGGGCTCATCCAATATGCTGCCTTATTCGGCAAACTTGCTTCGGGTATAAAGTCAATATGATGACTTATACTTCTTTTAGGGGCAGTTTATCTGGAAAGTCGTCCACTACTATATCAATAAACTCCTGCAGCATCTGCTGAATTTCCCTGGGAAAATCCGACACCTCTGTGTGTAGCAGCACCATATTTGATCTTCTTACAACAGGATAGCTCACTTTACTATCTTCAATCTGCTTCAAAAATTGTTTTCCTCCCATTAATAACACTCTCGTCCCACTTTTTTCTGTTGTCTCTTCCTCCTTTGATGGGCACAAGCATGTGCTTGATCCCATCTTTGACAAACTTATAACAGTTTGTCTTCCCGTCATGTACTACTTTCATGTCATACTGCCATGGCCTGCCCAACAGTATGTGACATACATCCATCGACATTACGTCACAAATGAACTTATCCTTATACTTGCCAATATGGAACTCCACTTCGCATTGCTCATCTACCAATAGCTGATGCCCTTTTTGCAGCCATGATACCTTGTAAGGAGTGGGGTGTTTCAACTGCTTCAACCCCAAATTCTCCACCATCTCTGGGGAAACCAGGTTGTCTGTGCTCCCACTATCGATAATCAACTTATAGCACTTGTGGTGTGACTTACAAACAGTCCGGAACAAAGCTTTCCTTTGAGTTTGTTTAGCTGTTTCTTTGGCTGGCTTCGGCAACACCTTGCTCAAAACTAAGGCTTCCCCTATTTCCAACACATTTTCTACTTCTTGGGGAGGTGCCTCTGCTTTCTCTGGCTATGCGACATACACACCCCTCTGTCCAGCTTGTTCCATCTCACGACACTCAAAAGATTTGTGCCCCCACTTGTGGCACCTGTAACATTGATAACTACCTCCTCTGCCTCGGCCATTTCCCCTGCCTCGCTGATATGGCCTACCACCTCTCGTGCTGTCACCTTTCTCTGCTATCCCAGAAGTTTTGGAATTGCTACCTTCTTCATTACTGCTAGCAGTTCGTCCTCTGCCATAAGGTTGTCCTCTTCCTCTACCGGTTCCCCGTCCTCTCCTATCATTTTGTTTTCTAGCGATCTTCTCCTCTGTTTTCATAGCACTTTGATATGATTCTTCTATGCTTTTTGAGGAAAGAATGCTGATTTCATCTAATATTTCTAGCCTTAAACCATTCACGTACCTGGTTGTTTTCTCCGGGGTGTCCTCCGTATAACTGGCTCTTAAATTTACCCAGTAGAATTATTCAGTGTACTCCCTCATTGTCATCCCTTTTTTCTTCAAAGTCTGCACTTGCCGATGTAGTGCAATCTGGTAATCCTTAGGCAGAGATCTGCCTTTCAACTTGGCCACCATCCTTGACCATTTCTTGATTGGCAACTTGTTCATCCTCCTTCTCTCTATTTGGACACTATCCCATGATAGGGCTGCGTGTCCCTTCAACTTTGTCACAGTGAACTTGACTCTCCAGTCTTCATTGACCTCTTCACACTCAAAATATTTATCCAGCTTGCTCATCCAGTCCAACAGAACTTTTGTGGACAAGCTGCCGTCATAATTTGGGATTTCTAGTTTAGGCTTGCTGCTCGCCAATAGGACCGACCTCAACACTCTCATTTACGGCCCTTCTTCATCCGATCCATCAGTTGTCACTCTGGCTTCTTCTTTGTTGTCATCACCTACCTCTGGATCCCTTCTCCTTCCTGCTTCAACTGCCTCCAAACGGGTAGTAAGGATCCTGATCTCTTCTCTCAATTCTTCATCTGCTGCTCTCAGAGCACCTCTTCCACATCCTCGTCTTCCAACTTCCATTTCTCAGGAAAACACTAAGTCCTGTTCTGGTACCACTATAATGGGACCAGCCCGTACTTTGGGTTTATGAATATATTCATATTATTCTGCCGTTATGATTAACAATGTATTATTAACAATATTGTGGAATCATTCGCCTTATGATTAAACACTAATCAAACACTAATCAACCGATATTTCTCGACATTAGCTGGAAGCATTTATGGCAGCTCTTAATGTGACGACTTAGCTATACTCACCTCGATCCTTGTTTCCCACTCGTTTAACTTAGAAAAACCATTGGCATTCGGCATTCAGTCATTTTTGTTTCTCGCTTTGCATGGTGATTATAGTTAGGGTTTGGTCTGCGAAGAGGATTTGTGTGCAATGATGGTTTGCTGTAGAATGGCGCCTTATCTACCTCCGATTGTAATTTCTTCTGCCTGGTTAATACTTTGCTCCGTGGACGCTGTTGTCTCTATCATTTCTTTTAACTGTCTTTATACTGGTTCACTGTGGTTTCTTTCCAGATTTAACTTGTTGTTCGATGTTCTTGTTTCCAGGTCACGTTCACAATGGATCCCAGGCTTGGTTTCGACCGATTTTTCAACTAGGTGAGCTCTCTTCTCCTTACTATACTTATATGCTTAAATTCTTCAGTAATGCTAATGTTTGCTATTCCTTGTGAGTAGGGTTTCTGTTGTATTTGTGACCCAGGTTCGTACTTGAGCCACTGGCACTCGCTATCCCTTGGTAAGTCAATCAACACTTCCATTTCCATTGTATTCTATTGTTGTACGCCCTCGTTTCCTGGTGAAGATTCATTGACCGACTTCCATTGCTACTGTGGTAGGTTCGGGTTTTGGTGATGGAGCGATTTGTGGACCAGACTCCATCAATGGACCAGGTAGGCTCGTTCTCTGTTATGAATACCTCGACTATAGCCTTTCCTCTCAGTTGTTTTAATGTAGTCAGCCAATAGGTTAGCAAATGCGAGGGTTGGCTCCTCTGACTGCTAGTTTGCATTCAATGGCTTTGGTTGTAGCTTGTATTTACTCTTGTTGTGTTTCTTGGTGACACTTTAATGCTATAGGGTTTTGAACCCTGGTCTTGTTACTTGTCACTGAGGAAGGTGTTTTGTTCTCTATTTTGTTGTCTTGTAATCTTGAGGACTGTCAGCCATTACTATGCACCAACATTGCATTATTTTATTATAATGGAAATGAAGAATTATTTGTTATAATGATTACCTCTGTCGTGGAGAATCTCCACGGTGTTCGTGTTTTGTGGCTCTCTGTTTGGTGGTTGTATGCACCATAATACTGGAATTTGTGTTGATTTCTAGTTCTGTTATCTCATTCTTTGACACATTCTGCTTTGTGTTCATCGTTCCAATGTGAGCAATCTTGTCTCGGCCTGTTAGGAGAAGTCTGCTAGGAAACACAGGAACGCATCTTGTTGTTTGATTTATTACATTCAACACTTAATAGAAATAATATGGAAAGGAAAAAATTGCTTGTACAGATGGATTCAGATTCAAAATTTTGTTTAACAATGTCTTCAACTATTTATATTATTGTTCCTCTCTTGTCATCAAACCCTCCTGAATGATTTACATTTCGTATTTGTATTATTTGTCCACAGTTACCTGAACTATGCATAGTTACGCTTCAGTTGTTTCTTTATTAGTTACATAACTATTAATGCATTTGGTTCTGCTTGCACTGCAAGATTTTTACATTTGACATGATTGTCTTTTTTCTCTAAAATGAAAGAAACAATTATAAAACAATTATTCACTAAAAGAAAGACAATTGTGACAGTGACCCTAACTAACTAGATTGTTCCCTAACTAATACTAAAATTAAAAAGAAACAATTCCCTACATTTTGCTTTGACTAATTAAACATAAAGAAACCAAACGCTGATGAACTTTCCACCTTGGCGGAGAACAACGCTCGGTTATGGTGCCCTTAGCTGGGTGCTCCTGCATCAGCTTACAAAACATTGGTCTCTTG
The DNA here is from genome assembly GCA_031772625.1 of Pinus tabuliformis. NCBI lineage: Eukaryota > Viridiplantae > Streptophyta > Pinopsida > Pinales > Pinaceae > Pinus > Pinus tabuliformis. The sequence continues at coordinate 1,054,962,228 of CM062805.1, forward strand.
GACATTAGTAGAAATATTCTCTCCGGAAAGATTCTGAATTCCCTGGCACCCCTTAAACAACTAAGAAGACTCCATCTTCATCATAACAATTTATCAGGGAGCATACCTTCCAACTTACTAGATTGTACAAATTTGGAATTGCTCAATTTGTCTCACAATAGGCTCACAAGAAATATACCACATGAAATTTCAAAAATTTCTCATCTCCAATTCTATTTGAATTTGTCATGGAATTTATTAGAAGGCTCCTTACCCATGGAGATTGGTAAAATTACAATAGCTCAAGCTATAGACATTTCTATCAATCAACTAACTGGGACAATTCCCCTTGCAATTAGAGGTTGTAGTGAACTACAGTTATTGAACTTATCTCAAAATTCCATCCAATGGCCTATTCCAGACTCACTCTAAAATTTACAGAGTCTTACAAACCTCGATCTCTCTTCCAATTCCTTATCAGGTCCAATACCAGTTGTCCCTCTCCAAAACTTAAAAATGCTTCAAAGCTTGAATTTGTCTTTCAGTTATCTCATAGGGGAAGCTCCAGAAGGAGGGATTTTTGCAAACAGAAAGATTGTTGTGCCTTTAATCAGAAATCCTAGCCTCTGTGGACCACAATCATTCCTATTACCTGCATGTCAAGTTCCAAGAGGTCATTTTGCACTTGTGGAAAAATTATTTTTGCCACTAAGTGGAGCAACTATTTTTATATTATGTTGTCTACTTTTGGGATTCCTTTGGAAAGGGAATACATGTATGCAAGGCTTTGATTCCTCACAATACATTTCACAAAAGCTATAGCACAAAGAGATCTATGAAGACCTTCAGATAGCAACTAATGGATTTTCCGAAGAAAACTTGTTGGGAGCAGGGAATTTTGGTTTGGTTTATAAAGGGATTTTGAAAGATGGCACACTTGTTGCTGTGAAGATTTTCCATTTGCAAAAATACATGGTTGAAAATAATTTTTGTGCAGAATGTAGTGTCTTGCAAAAGATCCGATGTCAAAATCTAGTGAGGATCATAACTTCATGTTCCAGTCCCCATTTCAAAGGAATAGTGTTGCAATTTATGTCTAATGGAAGCTTGGAGGAGCATTAGTACCCTAATAAATATGATAACAATGGCGAAGATGTATGTGATTTGGGGCTAAAAACATGATTGGACATTTCCATAGATGTGGCCCATGCATTTGAATATCTTCATCATGACTCTGTTGTGCAGGTAGTGCATTGTGATTTAAACCCCAACAATGTGCTTCTAGATGAAAACATGTCGAGGCATGTAACTGATTTTGGTATTGCAAGATTGATTGATGGAACCTCTACCAAGCCACTTACTTCAACACTTGCTTTGAAAGGCACCATGGGCTACACTGCACCAGGTATGACATTTTAGAATGCTATATTTGTACTTGCCTTTTCTCATCAGCAATTTTGTATTGATTGGTTGAGTAAAATTTGATGAAGGTTATCTTCCATGTAGAGTATGGATGAGATGAGCCAGTGTCTACCAAAGGAGATATTTATAGCTATGGAATTTTGTTACTAGAAATACTTACGAGGAAGCGACCAACCAGTGACATGTTTTCGGGAGAGCTAAACTTTCACAAGTGGGTGAACCTAGCGTTTCCACACAAAGTGAAGGAAGTAATTGACCTCAAGCTTTTAAACAAGGTGGATGGAGATGAATTTGAAAAAACTAGTATATAGAAATGCCTACTTTCTTTGCTACAAGTTGGTTTGCTTTGTTCAAAAGATTCACCTAACAAACGACCAACTATTAGAGATGTGGTCATGGTATTGGATAGCCTCAGAAATGATTTGAGGGAAAATGATTTTGCTTAAGGGAAAATTCTTTTGCTTCTAGGAAAATGTGATGAAGCATGTTCAATTTGCTTAGCAATGCAAATGAAACGTGGAATTATACACATGCATCAAATTCCCATGGTTCTTCTACATTATAGTTTGTGAAAATTTCAATACTAGAAGATTTCAGTGTTGCCTAGTATAATCATAGTTTTTTTCACTTATAGTTGTTGTGCCAAGATTCTATTAATGTCTATGTCTACTTGTAATTATTGTCAAAATAAAAGGTAGGTGTTATTGTAACACAATATTATGTGAACCATAACTCTATGTTAGATTTGATTTATTACCCACTCACACTAGCAATGTTTTTAATTGTCTAAGAATCATATGCATTCTTTATGTTTCTATAGACAATGAAAGGATATGATTATTAAAAAAATCACCTATCACTTATAAACACTTATTTTAGCTTAATGAATTGATTTTGTGAACTATATTTAATTTTGATTAATTTGTTGATATTACTTTTAATTGTTAAAACAAACTTTTAATGGTATTTGTTATCTATTTATAATTAATATATGTGAAATTTGAATGCTTAACCAAAATTTTATTAACTTGATAAAAAAATTACATTTTGATTAAATTATCATCATCATCCATGATTCCAATATTCATATCAATGAAATAAAAAACCCTCACAAAAAGTAATTACATTATGTTTATAACACTAGTGAATGAATTGTTATTTAAAATTTAATTATAAATAGTTTATTTATATTGTCACTAAAAAATTAAATGTTAAAATTACATTTAACTATGATTTTTATTTTATAAATACAAATGAATTGATGAACCATAAATGACAATATTACTCTCCATGAATTTAAAATAATCAATAAAAAAATTAAACATATAAATTTATTTTAAATATGAATTTTTTTTTTTTAAATTGATTATTAAATCAGTAATTTATGTATTATATTATTAAATATACAATTGGTATAAATTATGGTGATAAATATGAAAAATAATATAACTAAACTATGGTTTATTATAATTTTTAATAACTTTGAAATTTTTAGATATATATAAATAATTGAAATTTTAGAGGAAAAAAAGATAAACTTATATCTTGATTAAAATCAATAGAAAAAATAAAATTATATACAAATTTACTGTGTACACTCCTTATAACCATTGTCTAGATTCCCCATTCTCGAGAAAATTAGGACTGCTCCATCTCCTTTGTTCTTCTCCGTGCAATGAAAATAATACCAGAATCTGTTTTTGAATGGACATATTGAATGTGAAAGACTAATAATTGATTAGATTGTACAACTTGTGTACTTTTTTTTCTTGAATTTGATAAGCTTTTGAATAGGGCTGATATTTTTATATTTTATAAAAGACAAATATTTGATTAAAAATATAAAATTCATACAGGGAGCTAGATTATCAAGTTGGCTATGCAAACCAGAAAGACAAAACATCTGCACTGGACAATATTCCGGTAGTACAGGAATTTGTGGATGTTTTTCCTGAAGAGGTACCAGGACTGCCTCCAAAAAGGGATATAGATTTTACTATAGAGTTAACACCAGGGGCAGCCCCGGTGTCACGGGCACCATATCGGATGAGCGTACCCGAGTTGACAGAATTGAAAATGCAACTACAAGAGTTGCTGGATAAGAAATATATCCGCCCCAGCATGTCACCGTGGGGAGCTCCAATATTATTTGTCAAAAAGAAAGATGGAACTCTCCGTATGTGTATAGCCTATCATCAGCTGAACAAGCTCACGATCAAGAACAAATACCCCTTGCCTCAGATTGACGAACTCTTTGATCAAGTGAAGGGAGCAAAGGTGTTCTCCAAGATCGATTTGCGATCTGGTTATCACCAGATCAGAATTAAAGAAGAGGACATTGCCAAAACCGCTTTCAGAACATGCTACGGGCATTACGAGTTTGTGGTGCTACCCTTTGGCTTGACCAATGCACCCACCACCTTTATGTGTTTGATGAACAACGTGTTTCACAGGTTTTTGGACAAATTCGTGCTGATATTTATCGATGATATTCTGATATATTCTCTTTCTCATGATGAACACGAGAAGCACCTGAGGATGGTGTTGCAAACTCTTCGAGAACATCAGCTATATGCTAAGTTTAGTAAGTGTGACTTTTTCAAGGAGGAAATCCAATATTTGGGCCATGTGATTAATAAGAAGGAATTGCAGTAGATCCTGAGAAAATAAAGACTATTATGGAATGGCCCATAACCAAGGATGTAGCTGATATCAGATCCTTTATGGGACTAGCTGGCTATTACCGAAGATTTGTGGAAGGTTTCTCAAGGATAGCCTACCCTATCACTTCTTTGCAGAAAAAGGGGAAGGTGTTTAAGTGGACAGCGGAATGTCAGCAGAGTTTTGATCGGTTGAAACATCTACTCACCACTGCACCCATCCTGAGTATAGCTGATCCTAACAAGGATTACGTTGTGTGTACTGATGCAAGTAAAGAGGGTGTGGGAGGAGTATTAATGCAGAAAGGGAAAGTAATTGCATATGAATCAAGAAAATTAAAAGATCATGAGCATAAGTACTTTGCTTACGATCTAGAATTAACAGCTATTATTCATGCACTGAAAATGTGGCGACATTACCTCTTGGGGAGGAAATTTCTGTTGTTAACAGATCACCACAGCTTGACCAATTATTTCAGTCAACCTACCTTGAATGCAAGACAAGGTCGTTGGGCAGATTTCCTAAGTGGATTCGATTTCGAGATTAAGCACTTAAAAGGCAAAGAGAACCGAGTGGCTGATGCATTGAGTCGAAAGGTGCAGTGTTTGTGTGAACTTTCAGTCAGTAAGTGGCGAAACTCTCTGATTGAGCTGATTAAATTAGCAGCAAATCAGGATACTGAATACCAACAATTAAAACAACAGGTACAACAATCAGTTAATGAAAAATTACAGCAAGGTTATACACTAGACAGTACTGACATGCTGTATTTTAATAGAAAATTATATGTACCTGATTCGAATGATCTTAAGAATCTGATTTTGGACGAGTTCCATACCAGCCACTACACTGGCCATCCAGGATACCAAAATATGGTCACAACACTTAGGAAGGAATATTTCTGGCCCAGAATGAAGAAGCAAGTGGTTGAGTATTTGGCAAGGTGTTTAGAGTGCCAATAGATTAAGGCAGAACATCAGCATCCGGCCGGGCTATTACAACCTTTGCCTATTCCGGAGTGGAAATGGGAATCCATTTCCATGGATTTTATAATCGGTTTGCCTAGGATGAAGTAAAACAATGATTCCATCATGGTGGTGGTTGATAAGTTGAGTAAAGCAGCACACTTCATACCCGTGCAATCCACTTATAACGCTGTGCAAATTGCTCACCTTTTTATGCAGAATGTGTTCAGACTGCATGGACTACCAAAGGTAATCATTTCAGACCAGGATGTAAATTTCACATCCACCTTTTGGAGGACTTTGTTCGCGGAGTTAGGAACACAGCTGAACTTTAGCACAGCCTATCACCCGCAGACCGATGGTCAAACCGAGCGAGTAAATCAGGTGTTGGAAGATATGTTGAGGGCATATGTGATGCTGAAACCAAACCAATGGGAAGAATATTTACACCTGGTTGAATTTGCATATAACAATGGATATCATACCTCGACACAGTTAATCCCCTTTGAGGTTCTGTATGGGCGAAAATGCCGCACACCCTCAAGTTGGGGTGGACCCGAGGACAAGCTGAGTCTGGGTCCGGAAATGCTTAAAGAAATGGAAGACATGGTGAAAAGGGTGCATGCTAATTTGAAGGCTGCGCAGGACAGGCAGAAAAGTTTTGCGGACAGGAGAAGAAGGTTTAAAGAATATCAGGTTGGTGACCATGTGTTTGTGAGGATCGAAGCCAGAAGAAGCACACTACAATGGAGTGGATGTGCCAAGCTGGCTCCTCAGTACTTTGGACCTTTTCAGATCTTGGCTAGAGTGGGGCCGGTGGCTTACCAACTCGCCTTGCCAAGCCATATTAGAATTCACAACGTTTTCCACATTTCTGTTCTAAAGAAATATGTATACGATCCTAAACATGTGATCAAATGGCAAGATGTTCGGATAAGAATTAATCCCGCTGTTTGAACATACGGATATACTTAATGGAAACTGACTGAAGATATTGATTGTCTACAGGTCGAACCGGAAGGCGAGGTCCTGGTCGAACCACAGAGCATTCTCGACCGGAGAGAAGTGTGGCTACGGAAACGGGTTATTACCCAAATTAAAGTGCTGTGGTAGCACTATGGGCCTGAGGAGGCTACTTGGGAAGACGAGGAGCTTATGAGGAAAGTTTACCTGGACTTATTTAAAGGGAATAGACATCGGGACGATGTCCAATCCCAGGGGGGGGAGATGTGATGAGCCCGTAAAACATGTAATTATGAAAAGTTACTATGGTAAGAAACTAATTTGAACTATTAATTACCGTGGTTAAATGATATTATTTTATTTATGGAAAATATTTTTGTAAAAATGCTGGCAGCCTCCTGGGGGAGGATTTCTAAAGAAAAAGAAACAGTTATAAAACTGAAAAAGAAACTAACCCTTCAGCCAGGAAAAGTCCTAGGAGGGAAAACCCTGTGCTGTTGTGACAGACAGGGAGAGATAGAGAAAAAAAGAAAAGAGGAGGGTTAAGTCTGGTAAGGACCAGATAACCCTAGCACAATAGTGCGTGAGTCTTGTTGAGGGTTGCAGGCGTGCAAGACAGCTCTGGGGGAGAATCCAATGTATCGATGGATCTCAAGGTTGGGTGGATAAGAGCAAGCACGTAAAGTGCAGGTGAACTTCTGGAGCGTTAACTCTTGTGACTGGTAGACCAGGTATGTCTTATTCACCAGACTCAGAATTCTGTATTTCGTATACTGGTTGTATGGGAGGAAACAATAGTGAGTTTAAGTTTCTGTCGCTATCTAGATGGAAAAGTATACATGAAATATTGTAAACAGTTTCTATGAGTATTTAGTACTGGTTGTTCAAGTCAAAATAAACAGAGACTAATTGCTATATACTTGCATGTTAACTGTGAGAAATCAACGCAGGTTAACTGCAACTACTGTATAAGTGCATGTGAACTGTAAGAATCGATGCATGAATAACTGTAAGAATCGATGCATGATTAACTGTAAGAATCGATGCATGATAACGATAAGGAAAGTGATGCATGCTAGTTGCATAGGAAACAGTGCTCCTTAAACTGTATAAAGCCGAAAACATATCTGTATAAAACCTCATGAAGGTTCTGCAATACCATAACAGTGGGCAGAGTGCATGAAATATTTAACAGCAAAAAGATTCGTTAGCAAACCATAACAGTAGAAATATTTTTGTAAGACATCAGATCGACACATAGAATAGTCGTATCTCTGTAACAGTCGAGAAGCATATTGGAACATTAAGTGCTGGTTATAGTATGTGGTGAGGTCATTCCAAAGAAAGCTCGTCGGACCCTGTACCCAGGGTTTAGTTTCATTATATTTGAAAACAAGTAAAGACGATGATCGTATCATCGCAGAATACAAACGAGCAGCATTATCAACAAAGCAAAGACGACCTGATGTCGCAGAACCGCTATGGTAAGCGGCCACTTAACCGCCGTAAACAGCCACGAATTGACAAGTGATTATGGGGTTATTATAAACAAACCCTCGAAAGGGATATGACATGACTCCGTCAAACAGAGAGATAACAATAACTTTAAATGTAATCAAATCCATGCGTTCTGAAAAGCAAGTCCATATGCATATAGATAAACAAGTTGTTACCGAGAAATAAATCAAATGAAAAACATATTCATCGTATTCAGGAGGAGAAAGAAAAAAAACACATACATTAACATTGTGATAAATGAAACCCCAAAGGGTATAGATACAGCCTGTCCATAAAATGTCCAGAGAGCCGAGGAAAGACCCTGGCCTCTTCATGGGTACAAAATACACTTTGAGAAATCATAATTTATACCCTAGATAGTCAGAGAACTGAAATAAATAAACTTTCCGACTTGAATCGAGTCTATTTGGTACCGGCAATGAAGGCCGTGAAACTCTTAAAGCAATATACACATAATACCCAAAATGCATACATCATAAGCCTGTATAACCAGATAAGATGCGGGTTCCGGCATGGAAGGCCGACCACAAATCTTAATCAGGGTTTGGCCGTATAGAGGAACCTGAGACAACAAATAAGAGTTGCCATGAGGAACCCTCAGGCCAAGTAAAACGATACAAGTAAACCCTCAAGTGAAAACCCTCAATCATCGGAATAAACCAAGGCTTTGCATCAGCTCATGGAGGATAAATACCTGAGAAATCTTCAGTTGCATGATTTATCCTTGGATGGTATGAGGACCGTGGGCAATCACCTACACATAACGAACACTTGAAGTTAGCCATGAGCGTATTTAACCGAAACTGATGAATCCTGTAGTATCAAGATACTGAGTATATAAATGTTTAATAGCTGTATTGGAAAACTTAGAATCGGCGTTCAGTTTACCTGAGATCGTTGAGAAAGACCTGGTATAAGGTGCAGTAAGGAGTCGCTGAGCTCAACAAGCATTCGGCCAATCCAACAGGTGCAAATGAACCCAAAACATGCAGTTTGTGGTATATATAAACCCGCTAAACCCTAGAACGATTATGAACCCTTAGATCTAATCAGGTAATCCTCACCGTCCATCTGAGCGGAGGATTGGTGCGCAAACCCAGCACTCCATCTGAGACTTCACATGGCCTTTGCACGGTGCTAGCCACCTGGCCAAGGTAGGTGGAGGCATTTAAATTTCCATTCACTCCTGGCACCGGAGCTGATCGGACAAGGGCAAGCCGATGGATATAATAACCTTTGTCCTTAACAGATCACCAATGAATCGTATAACAATAAATCTAAGGGAAACCTTATGTAATAGGTTGAATATATATGTGTGTAATCATTGTAGCACGTTCGACATTCAAGAGCCATTTATATATGTATGTATAGTGGTGATATGTTCGAATATAAAATATATATATATATATATATATATATATATATATATATATATGAAGGGTCATAAAGTAATAGATTTGCAATTTTTTTTTTTTTTTTATTTGGTATATTTATCGTGGAGTCGTGACAATGTGGTATCAGAGCAGAGGTTTCAGAACTGTGGCCTCTGGAGCAGTAAGATCCAGCTGCATGGAAGATTATCATATAGTACATATATGAGGAAGAATTAATCCAGCTAACTGTTTTCTGTTTATTATTTAGGAGATAAACACAGAAAAAACAATCCAATAACGGTCAACAATAAAGATGGAGGAAATGCAGGGAGCTGACAGCATTCCTCGGGAAAATCCTGAACTATGGATACAACTTGGTGCAAAGACACGCAGTACCAATATGGCGATACTAGAAACTGTTCAAGAACTGAAGAAGGAGATGGCACGTCTGCGAGAAGACAACGCACGATTGACAGTGGAATAGGAAAGAATACTGAAGAGTTTGTCGGACAGACAAAACCCACCATTAGCCAACCCCAGTGCAGAACATCAAAGGGCAACGGAAGAGCGGAATTACCCAACTGCACCTGAACTTTCAGAGGAAAAGGAGGACCATTCTGAAAATGTACTAGAACAACAAACCTCAAAACGACAGAAAATGGAATTGCAGGGGGAATTCCGGAAAATTAAACCTCCACATTTCGATGGGGAACAGGAGGAAGCAGCAGAAGCATGGTTAATTAACATGAACAAGTATTTCCAGTTGTACGAGTATGATCAAAATTTGAAGGCACGGCTGGCCATCTTTCAACTACAAGGCAAGGAAACTCTGTGGTGGGAAGAAACCAAGATTGTGAAAGGAGTGAATGAGCAGAGTATCATGTGGGAAAAATTTCAAAAATACTTCAAGGAGAGGTATCTAACCGAGCGATTCTATGATGAGAAAGCACGGGAATTCCATGATTTACGGCTAGGACAGCAGTCTATGGACGAGTTCATTAATCGGTTCACTTCCCTGCTTCGCTATGTGCCATATATTAAGGAGGAAAAGGCCAAGGTGCAGAGATTTGTGAGTAGCCTGCCCGCCTATATAAGGGAACGCATTGAATTTGATAATCCCAGGACAATGGATGAGGCGATTCGTAAGGCAAGAATCTGTTACCAGCAAAACAAATAGAAAGGAGACATTTCAAATAAAAGGTGGAACGAAAGAAAGAGCAACAGAATTGATAGTAATAATAAAGGAAGTCGTGGTAATGGCAGCAAGGGTGCTGGTAAGGGACAAATTAGCAGAAATGTAGCAAAGAGTACCTTTCGGACTAAACCAAGTGAGAGCAGAATCAGTGAACCACCTGCCAGGTCCGACCTTGAAGGAATAACCCGACCCCCAGTTCAATGTTGGGGTTGTGGAGGACCACATTATGTTAAGAACTGCCCTCCGCGTAAAGGAGTGGACCAAATATCTCAGATCCAGGAAGCCTCGACTGTTGGGGAAGTGGCGCGGAGCGTACCAAGAATTAACGCAGCCTTGGATGACCGTCAAGCGGAATACCAACCGACCATGGTGGAGTTTGAAGGTAAAATTTCAAACCTTTCTATAGCTGTTCTTATTGACCTTGGAGCTACTTTGAGTTATATTAGTCCAAAAATAGTAGAACAGTGTAAATTACCTTCTGAAAAATTCAGGAGTCCATGGTTGGTACAGCTAGCCACGGGAGCTAAGAGACGAGTCTTAGCCAAAATTGGTAACTGCTCTTTCAGCATAGCTGGACAACCAATTACAGCAGACCTGAATGTACTCCCATTGGGGTCCTACGACATCTTGATTGGTATGGATTGGCTGGAAAAACATTGGTCGTTGGTAAACTGTAAGACCAAAACCATTTATTACAAGGATGACTTGGGACAGCAGCAAGAATTGCAGGGAATTAAACACCCTGTACAGATCCGGCCTATCACTGCTTCCCAGCTAGCTAAATGTCTCAGGAAGAACTGCCAGATTTATGCTATTCAAGTTGGTTATGCAAACCAGAAAGACAAAACATCTGCACTGGACAATATTCCGGTAGTACAGGAATTTGTGGATGTTTTTCCTGAAGAGGTACCAGGACTGCCTCCAAAAAGGGATATAGATTTTACTATAGAGTTAACACCAAGGGCAGCCCCGGTGTCACGGGCACCATACCGGATGAGCATACCCGAGTTGACAGAATTGAAAATGCAACTACAAGAGTTGCTGGATAAGAAATATATCCGCCCCAGCGTGTCACCGCAGGGAGCTCCAGTATTATTTGTCAAAAAGAAAGATGGAACTCTCCGTATGTGTATAGACTATCGTCAGCTGAACAAGCTCGCGATCAAGAACATATACCCCTTGCCTCGGATTGACGAACTCTTTGATCAAGTGAAGGGAGCAAAGGTGTTCTCCAAGATCGATTTACGATCTGGTTATCACCATATCAGAATTAAAGAAGAGGACATTGCCAAAACCGCTTTCAGAACACGCTACGGGCATTACGAGTTTGTGGTGCTGCCCTTTGGCTTGACCAATGCACCCGCCACCTTTATGTGTTTAATGGACAGCGTGTTTCACAAGTTTTTGGACAAATTCGTGCTGATATTTATCGATGATATTCTGATATATTCCCGTTCTCATGAGGAACACAACAAGCACCTGAGGATGGTGTTGCAGTGTTTGTGTGAACTTTCAGTCAGTAAGTGGCGAAACTGTCTGATTGAGCTGATTAAATCAGCAGCAAATCAGGATGCTGAATACCAACAATTAAAACAGCAGGTACAACAATTAGTTAATGAAAAATTATAGCAAGGTTATACACTAGACAGTGCTGGCATGCTGTATTTTAATAGAAAATTATATGTACCTGATTCGAATGATCTTAAGAATCTGATGTTGGACGAGTTCCATACCAGACACTACACTGGCCATCCAGGATACCAAAAGATGGTCACTGCACTTAGGAAGGAATATTTCTGGCCCAGAATGAAGAAGCAAGTGGTTGAGTATTTGGCAAGGTGTTTAGAGTGCTAGCAGATTAAGGCAGAACATCAACATCCGGCCAGGCTATTACAACCTTTGCCTATTCCGGAGTGGAAATGGGAAACCATTTCCATGGATTTTATAACCGGTTTGCCTAGAACAAAGAAAAACAATGATTCCATCATGGTGGTGGTTGATAAGTTTAGTAAAGCAGCACACTTCATACCCGTGCAGTCCACTTATAAATCTGTGCAAATTGCTCACCTTTTTATGCAGAATGTGTTCAGACTGCATGGACTACCAAAGGTAATCATTTCAGACCGGGATGTAAAGTTCACATCCACCTTTTGGAGGACGTTGTTTGCGGAGTTAGGAACACAGCTGAACTTTAGCACAGCCTATCACCCACAGACCGATGGTCAAACCGAGCGAGTAAATCAGGTGTTGGAAGATATGTTGAGGGCATATGTGATGCTGAAACCAAACCAATGGGAAGAATATTTACACCTGGTTGAATTCGCATATAACAATGGATATCATACCTCGACACAGTTAAGCCCCTTTGAGGTTCTGTATGGGCGAAAATGCCGCACACTCTCAAGTTGGGGTGGACCCGAGGACAAGCTGAGTCTGGGTCCGGAAATGCTTAAAGAAATGGAAGACATGGTGAAAAGGGTGCGTGCTAATTTGAAGGCTGCGCAAGACAGATAGAAAAGTTTTGCGGACAGGAGAAGAAGGTTTAAAGAATATCAGGTTGGTGACCATGTGTTTGTGAGGATCCAGGCCAGAAGAAGCACACTACAATAGAGCGGATGTGCCAAGCTGGCTCCTTGGTACTTTGGACCTTTTCAGATCTTGGCTAGAGTGGGGCCGGTGGCTTACCAACTCGCTTTGCCAAGCCATATTAGAATTCACAACGTTTTCCACATTTCTGTTCTAAAGAAATATGTATACGATCCTAAACATGTGATCAAATGGCAAGGTGTTCGGGTAAGAATTAATCCCGTTGTTTGAACATACGGATATACTTAATGGGAACTGACTGAAGATATTGATTGTCTGCAGGTCGAACCGGAAGGCGAGGTCCTGGTCGAACCACAGAGAATTCTCGACTGGAGAGAAGTGCGGCTGCGGAAATGGGTTATTACCCAAATTAAAGTGTTGTGGCAGCACTATGGGCGTGAGGAGGTTACTTGGGAAGACGAGGAGCTTATGAGGAAAGTTTACCCGGACTTATTTAAAGGGAATAGACATCGGGACGATGTCCAATCCCAGGGGGGGAGATGTGATGACCCCGTAAAACATGTAATTATGAAAAGTTACTATGGTAAGAAACTAATGTGAACTGTTAATTACTACGGTTAAATGATATTATTTTATTTATGGAAATTATTTTTGGAAAAATGTTGGCAGCCTCGTGAGGGAGGATTTCTAAAGAAAAAGAAATAGTTATAAAACTGAAAAGGAAACTAACCCTTCAGCCAGGAAAAGTCCTGGGAGGGAAAACCCTGGGCTGTTGTGACATAAAGGGAGGGAGAGAGAAAAAAAAGAAAAGAGGAGGGTTAAGTCTGGTAAGGACCAGATAACCCTAGCACAATAGTGCGTGAGTCTTGTTGAGGGCTACAGGCCTACAAGACAGCTCAGGGGGAGAATCCAACGTATCGATGGATCTCAAGGTTGGGTGGATAAGAGCAAGCACGTAAAGTGCAGGTGAACTTCTGGAGCGTTAACTCTTGTGACTGGTAGACCAGGTATGAGTTATTCACTAGACTCAGAATTCTGTATTTCATATACTGGTTGTATGGGAGGAAACTATAGTGAGTTTAAGTTTATGTCGCTATCTAGATGGAAAAGTATACATGAAATATTATAAACGGTTTCTATGAGTATTTAGTACTGGCTGTTCAAGTCAAAATAAACAGAGACTAATTGCTATATACTTGCATGTTAACTATGAGAAATCAACGCAGGTTAACTGTAACTACTGTATAAGTGCATGTGAACTGTAAGAATCGATGCATGAATAACCGTAAGAATCGATGCATGATTAACTGTAAGAATCTATGCATGATAACGATAAAGAAAGTGATGCATGCTAGTTGCATAGGAAACAGTGCTCGTTAAACTGTATAAAGCCGAAAACATATATTTATAAAACCTCATAAAGGTTCTGCAATACCATAACAGTGGGCAGAGTGCATGAAATATTTAACAGAAAAAAGATTCGTTAGCAAAACATAACAGTAGAAAGATTTTTGTAAGACATCAGATCGACACATAGAATAGTCGTATCTCTGTAACAGCCGAGAAGCATATTGGAACATTAAGTGCTGGTTATAGTATGTGGTGAGGCCGTTCCAAAGAAAGCTCGTCGGACCCTGTACCCAGGGTTTAGTTTCATTATATTTGAAAACAAGTAAAGACGATGATCGTATCATCGCAGAATACAAACGAGCAGCATTATCAACAAAGCAAAGACGACCTGATGTCGCAGAACCGCTATGGTAAGCGGCCACTTAACCGCCGTAAACAACCACGAATTGACAAGTGATTATGGGGTTATTATGAACAAACCCTCGAAAGGGATATGACCTGACTCCGTCAAACAGAGAGATAACAATAAATTTAAATGTAATGAGTTCCATGCATTCTGAAAAGCAAGTCCATATGCTTATAGATAAACAAGTTGTTGCTGAGAAATAAATCAAATGAAAAACATATTCATCGTATTCAGGAGGAGAAAGAAAAAAAACACATACATTAACATTGTGATAAATGAAACCCCGAAGGGTATAGATACAGCCTGTCCATAAAATGTCCAGAGAGCCGAGGAAAGACCCTGGCCTCTTCATGGGTACAAAATACACTTTGAGAAATCATAATTTATACCCTAGATAGTCAGAGAACTGAAATAAATAAACTTTCCGACTTGAATCGAGTCTATTTGGTACCGACAATGAAGGCCGTGAAACTCTTAAAGCAATATACACATAATACCCAAAATGCATACATCATAAGCCTGTATAACCAGATAAGATGCGGGTTCCGGCATGGAAGGCCGACCGCAAATCTTAATCAGGGTTTGGCCGTATAGAGGAACCTGAGACAACAAATAAGAGTTGCCATGAGGAACCCTCAGGCCAAGTAAAACGATACAAGTAAACCCTCAAGTGAAAACCCTCAATCATCGGAATAAACTGAGGCTTTGCATCAGCTCATGGAGGATAAATACCTGAGAAATCTTCAGTTGCATGATTTATCCTCGGATGGTAGGAGGACCGAGGGCAATCACCTGCACATAACGAGCACTTGAAGTTAGCCATGAGCGTATTAACCGAAACTGATGAATCCTGTAGTATCAAGATACTGAGTATATAAATGTTAATAGCTGTATTGGAAAACTTAGAATCGGCGGTCAGTTTACCTGAGATCGCTGAGCAAGACCTGGTATAAGGTGCAGTAAGGAGTCGCTGAGCTGAACAAGAATTCGGCCAATCCAACAGGTGCAAATGAACCCGAAACATGCGGTTTGTGGTATATATAAACCCGCTAAACCCTGGAACGATTGTGAACCCTTAGATCTAATCAGGTAATCATCACCGTCCATCTGAGCGGAGGAATGGCGCACAAACCCAGCACTCCATCCGAGACTTCACATGTCCTTTGCACGGTGCTAGCCACCTAGCCAAGGTAGGTGGAGGCATTTAAATTTCCGTTCACACCTGGCACCGGAGCAGATCGGCTTAGCTCACCAACTCCCTGGGCTGTGGTGACAGCCAAGGAGAGAGAGAGAAAAAAAGAAAAGAGGAGGGTTAAGTCTGGTAAGGACCAGATAACCCTAGCACAACAGTGCGTGAGTCTTGTTGAGGGCTGCAGGCTTGCAAGACAGCTCGGGGGGAGAATCCAACGTATCGATGGATCTCAAGGTTGGGTGGATAAGAGCAAGCACGTAAATTGCAGGTGAACTTCTGGAGCGTTAACTCTTGTGACTGGTAGACCAGGTATGAGTTATTCACTAGACTCAGAATTCTGTATTTCGTATACTGGTTGTATGGGAGGAAACTATAGTGAGTTTAAGTTTCTGTCGCTATCTAGATGGAAAACTATACATGAAATATTATAAACAGTTTCTATGAGTATTTAGTACTGGCTGTTCAAGTCAAAATAAACAGAGACTAATTGCTATATAATTACATGTTAACTGTGAGAAATCAACGCAGGTTAACTGTAACTATTGTATAAGTGCATGTGAACTGTAAGAATCGATGCATGAATAACTGCAAGAATCGATGCATCATTAACTATAAGAATCGATGCATGATAACGATAAAGAAAGTGATGCATGCTAGTTGCATAGGAAACAGTGCTCGTTAAACTGTATAAAGACGAAAACATATCTGTATAAAACCTCATGAAGGTTCTGCAATACCATAACAGTGGGCAGAGTGCATGAAATATTTAACATCAAAAAGATTCGTTAGCAAACCATAACAGTAGAAAGATTTTTGTAAGACATCAGATCGACACATAGAATAGTCGTATCTCTGTAATAGCCGAGAAGCATATTGGAACATTAAGTGCTGGTTATAGTATGTGGTGAGGCCGTTCCAAAGAAAGCTCGTCGGACCCTGTACCGAGGGTTTAGTTTCATTATATTTGAAAACAAGTAAAGACGATGATCATATCATCGCAGAATACAAACGAGCAGCATTATCAACAAAGCAAAGACGACCTGATGTCGCAGAACCGGTATGGTAAGCGGCCACTTAACCGCCGTAAACAGCCACGAATTGACAAGTGATTATGGGGTTATTATGAACAAACCCTCGAAAGGGATATGACCTGACTCCGCCAAACAGAGAGATAACAATAACTTTAAATATAATGAGTTCCATGCGTTCTGAAAAGCAAGTCCATATGCATATAGATAAACAAGTTTTTGCTGAGAAATAAATCAAATGAAAAACATATTCATCATATTCAGGAGGAGAAAGAAAAAAAACACATACATGAACATTGTGATAAATGAAACCCCGAAGGGTATAGATACAACCTGTCCATAAAATGTCCAGAGAGCTGAGGAAAGACCCTGGCCTCTTCATGGGTACAAAATACACTTTGAGAAATCATAATTTATACCCTAGATAGTCAGAGAACTGAAATAAATAAACTTTACGACTTGAATCGAGTCTATTTGGTACCGGCAATGAAGGCCGTGAAACTCTTAAAGCAATATACACATAATACCCAAAATGCATACATCATAAGCCTGTATAACCAGATAAGATGCGGGTTCCGGCATGGAAGGCCGACCGCAAATATTAATCAGTTTGGCCGTATAGATGAACCTGAGACAACAAATAAGAGTTGCCATGATGAACCCTCAGGCCAAGTAAAACGATACAAGTAAACCCTCAAGTGAAAACCCTCAATCATCGGAATAAACCGAGGCTTTGCATCAGCTCATGGAGGATAAATACCTGAGAAATCTTCAGTTGCATGATTTATCCTTGGATGGTAGGAGGACCGAGGGGAATCACCTGGACGTAACGAACACTTGAAGTTAGCCATGAGTGTATTTAACCGAAACTGATGAAACCTGTAGTATCAAGATACTCAGTATATAAATGTTTAATAGATGTATTGGAAAACTTAGAATCGATGGTCAGTTTACCAGAGATCGCTGAGCAAGACCTGGTATAAGGTGCAGTAAGGAGTCGCTGAGCTGAACAAGCATTCGACCAATCCAACAGGTGCAAATGAACCCAAAACATGCGGTTTGTGGTATATATAAACCCGCTAAAATCTGGAACGATTGTGAACCCTTAGATCTAATCAGGTAATCCTCACCGTCCATCAGAGCGGAGGATTGGCGCGCAAACCTGGCACTCCATCCGAGACTTCACATGGCCTTTGCACGGTGCTAGCCACCTCGCCAAGGTAGGTGAGGCATTTAAATTTCCGTTCACACCTGGCACTGGAGCTGATCGGACAAGGGCAAGCCGATGGATATAATAACCTTTGTCCTTAACAGATCACCAATGAATCGTATAACAATAAATCTAAGGGAAACCTTATGTAATAGGTTGAATATATATGTGTGTAATCATTGTAGCACGCTCGAGATTCAAGAGCCATTTATATATGTATGTATAGTGGTGATATGTTCGAATATAAATATATATATATATATGAAGGGTCATAAAGTAATAGATTTGCAATTAATTTTTTTTTTTTATTTGGTATATTTACCGTGGAGTCGTGACAATGTGGTATCAGAGCAGAGGTTTCAGAACTGTGGCCTCTGGAGCAGTAAGATCCAGCTGCATGGAAGATTATCATATAGTACATATATGAGGAAGAATTAATCCAGCTAACTGTTTTCTGTTTATTACTTAGGAGATAAACACAGAAACAACAATCCGATAACAGTCAACAATAAAGATGGAGGAAATGCAGGGAGCTGACAGCATTCCTCGGGAAAATCCTGAACTATGGATACAACTTGGTGCAGAGACACACAGTACCAATCTGGCGATACTAGAAACTGTTCAAGAACTGAAGAAGGAGATGGCACGTCTGCGAGAAGACAACGCGCGATTGACAGTGGAACAGGAAAGAATACTGAAGAGTTTGTCGGATAGACAAAACCCACCATTAGCCAACCCCAGTGTAGGACATCAAAGGACAACAGAAGAGTGGAATTACCCAACTGCACCTGAACTTTCAGAGGAAAAGGAGGACCATTCTGAAAATGTACTGGAACAACAAACCTCAAAACGACAGAAAATGGAATTGCAAGGGGAATTCCGGAAAATTAAACCTCCACATTTCGATGGGGAATAGGAGGAAGCAGCAGAAGCATGGTTTAATTAACATGAACACGTATTTCCAGTTGTACGAGTATGATTATAATTTGAAGGCACGGCTGGCCATCTTTCAACTACAAGGCAAGGCAACTCTGTGGTGGGAAGAAACCAAGATTGTGAAATGAGTGAATGAGCAAAGTATCATGTGGGAAAAATTTCAAAAATACTTCAAGGAGAGGTATCTAACCGAGCGATTCTATGATGAGAAAGCACGGGAATTCCATGATTTACGGCTAGGACAGCAGTCTATGGACGAGTTCATTAATCGGTTCACTTCCCTGCTTCGCTATGTGCCATATATTAAGGAGGAAAAGGCCAAGGTGCAGAGATTTGTGAGCAGCCTGCCTGCCTATATAAGGGAACGCATTGAATTTGATAATCCCAGGACAATGGATGAGGCGATTCGTAAGGCAAGAATCTGTTATCAGCAAAACAAACAGAAAGGAGACATTTCAAATAAAAGGTGGAACGAAAGAAAGAGCAACAAAATTGCTGGTAATAATAAAGGAAGTCGTGGTAATGGCAGCAAGGGTGCTGGTAAGGGACAGATTAGCAGAAATGTAGCAAAGAGTACCTTTCGGACTAAACCAAGTGAGAGCAGAATCAGTGAACCACCTGCCAGGTCCGACCTTGAAGGAATAACCCGACCCCCAGTTCAATGTTAGGGTTGTGGAGGACCGCATTATGTTAAGAACTGCCCTCAGCGTAAAGGAGTGGACCAAATATCTCAGATCCAGGAAGCCTCGACTGTTGGGGAAGTGGCGCGCAGCGTACCAAGAATTAACGCAGCCTTGGATGACCATCAAGCGAAATACCAACCGACCATGGTGGAGTTTGAAGGTAAAATTTCAAACCTTTCTATAGCTGTTCTTATTGACCCTGGAGCTACTTTGAGTTATATTAGTCCAAAAATAGTAGAACAGTGTAAATTACCTTCTGAAAAGTTCAGGAGTCCATGGTTGGTACAGCTAGCCACGGGAGCTAAGAGACGAGTCTCAGCCAAAATTGGTAACTGCTCTTTCAGCATAGCTGGACAACCAATTACAGCAGACCTGAATGTACTCCCATTGGGGTCCTACGACATCTTGATTGGTATGGATTGGCTGGAAAAACATTGGTCGTTGGTAAACTGCAAGACCAAAACCATTTATTACAAGGATGACTTGGGACAACAGCAAGAATTGCAGGGAATTAAACACCTTGTACAGATCCGACCTATCTCTGCTTCCCAGCTAGCTAAATGTCTCAGGAAGAAGTGCCAGATTTATGCTATTCAAGTTGGTTATGCAAACCAGAAAGACAAAACATCTGCATTGGACAATATTTCGGTAGTACAAGAATTTGTGGATGTTTTTCCTGAAGAGGTACCAAGACTGCCTCCAAAAAGGGATATAGATTTTACTATAGAGTTAACACCAGGGGCAGCCCCGGTGTCACGGGCACCATACCGGATGAGCGTACCCGAGTTGACAAAATTGAAAATGCAACTACAAGAGTTGTTGGATAAGAATTATATCCGCCCCAGCGTGTCACCGTGGGGAGCTCCAGTATTATTTGTCAAAAATAAAGATGGAACTCTCCGTATGTGTATAGACTATCGTCAGTTGAACAAGCTCACGATAAAGAAAAAAATACCCCTTGCCTCGGATTGACGAACTCTTTGATCAAGTGAAGGGAGCAAAGGTGTTCTCCAAGATCGATTTGCGATCTGGTTATCACCAGATAAGAATTAAAGAAGAGGACATTGCCAAAACTGCTTTCAGAACACGCTATGGGCATTACGAGTTTGTGGTGCTGCACTTTGGCTTGACCAATGCACCCGCCACCTTTATGTGTTTGATGAACAGTGTGTTTCACAGGTTTTTGGACAAATTCGTGCTGATATTTATCGATGATATTATGATATATTCCCGTTCTCATGAGGAACACGAGAAGCACCTGAGGATGGTGTTGCAAACTCTTCGAGAACATTAGCTATATGCTAAGTTTAGTAAGTGTGAATTTTTCAAGGAGGAAATCCAATATTTGGGCCATGTGATTACTAAAGAAGGAATTGCAGTAGATCCTGAGAAAATAAAGACTATTATGGAATGGCCCATACCCAAGGATGTAGCTGATATCAGATCCTTTATGGGACTAGCTGGCTATTATCGAAGATTTGTGGAAGGTTTCTCAAGGATAGCCTACCCTATCACTTCTTTGCAGAAAAAGGGGAAGGTGTTTAAGTGGACAGCGGAATGTCAGCAGAGTTTTGATCGGTTGAAACATCTACTCACCACTGCACCCATCTCGAGTATAGTTGATCCTAACAAGGATTACGCTGTGTGTACTGATGCAAGTAAAGAGGGTGTCGGAGGAGTATTAATGCAGGAAGGGAAAGTAATTGCATATGAATCAAGAAAATTAAAAGATCATGAGCAGAAGTACTCTGCTTATGATCTAGAATTAACAGCTGTTATTCATGCACTGAAAATGTGGCGACATTACCTCTTGGGGAGGAAATTTCTGTTGTTAACAGATCACCATAGCTTGACCAATTATTTCAGTCAACCTACCTTGAATGCAAGACAAGGTCGTTGGGCAGATTTCCTAAGTGGATTCGATTTCGAGATTAGGCACTTAAAAGGAAAAGAGAACCGGGTGGTTGATGCATTGAGTCGAAAGGTGCAGTGTTTGTGTGAACTTTCAGTCAGTAAGTGGCGAAACTGTCTGATTGAGCTGATTAAATTAGCAGCAAATTAGGATGCTGAATACCAACAATTAAAACAACAGGTACAACAATCAGTTAATGAAAAATTACAGCAAGGTTATACACTAGACAGTGCTGGCATGCTGTATTTTAATAGAAAATTATATGTACCTGATTCGAATGATCTTAAGAATCTGATTTTGGACGAGTTCCATACCAGCCACTACGCTGGCCATCCAGGATACCAAAAGATGGTCACTGCACTTAGTATGGAATATTTCTGGCCCAGAATGAAGAAGCAAGTGGTTGAGTATTTGGCAAGGTGTTTAGAGTGCTAGCAGATTAAGGCAGAACATCAGCATCCGGCCGGGCTATTACAACCTTTGCCTATTCCGGAGTGGAAATGGGAAACCATTTCCATGGATTTTATAACCGGTTTGCCTAGAACGAAGAAAAACAATGATTCCATCATGGTGGTGGTTGATAAGTTTAGTAAAGCAGCACACTTCATACCCGTGCAGTCCACTTATAAAGCTGTGCAAATTGCTCACGTTTTTATGCAGAATGTGTTCAGACTGCATGGACTACCGAAGGTAATCATTTCAGACCGGGATGTAAAGTTCACATCCACCTTTTGGAGGACGTTGTTCGCGGAGTTAGGAACACAGCTGAACTTTAGCACAGCCTATCACCCGCAGACCGATGGTCAAACCGAGCGAGTAAATCAGGTGTTGGAAGATATGTTGAGGGCATATGTGATGCTGAAACCAAACCAATGGGAAGAATATTTACACCTGGTTGAATTCGCATATAACAATGGATATCATACCTCGACACAGTTAAGCCCATTTGAGGTTCTGTATGGGCGAAAATGCCGCACACCCTCAAGTTGGGGTGGACCTGAGGTCAAGCTGAGTCTGGGTCCGGAAATGCTTAAAGAAATGGAAGACATGGTGAAAAGGGTGTGTGCTAATTTGAAGGTTGCGCAAGATAGGCAGAAAAGTTTTGCGGACATGAGAAGAAGGTTTAAAGAATATCAGGTTGGTGACCATGTGTTTGTGAGGAACTAGGCCAGAAGAAGCACACTACAATGGAGCGGATGTGCCAAGCTGGCTCCTCGGTACTTTGGACCTTTTCAGATCTTGGCTAGAGTGGGGCCGGTGGCTTACCAACTTGCCTTGCCAAGCCATATTAGAATTCACAACGTTTTCCACGTTTCTGTTCTAAAGAAATATGTATACGATCCTAAACATGTGATCAAATGGCAAGATGTTCGGGTAAGAATTAATCCCGTTGTTTGAACATACGGATATACTTAATGGAAACTGACTGAAGATATTGATTGTCTGCAGGTCGAACGGGAAGGCGAGGTCCTGGTCGAACCACAGAGAATTCTCAACCGGAGAGAAGTGCGGCTGCGGAAACGGGTTATTACCCAAATTAAAGTGCTGTGGCAGCACTATGGGCGTGAGGAGGTTACTTGGGAAGACGAGGAGCTTATGAGGAAAGTTTACCCGGACTTATTTAAAGGGAATGAACATCGGGACGATGTCCAATCCCAGGGGGGGAGATGTGATGACCCCGTAAAACATGTAATTATGAAAAGTTACTATGGTAAGAAACTAATGTGAACTGTTAATTACTGTGGTTAAATGATATTATTTTATTTATGGGAAATATTTTTGGAAAAATGTTGGCAGCCTCATGAGGGAGGATTTCTAAAGAAAAAGAAACACTTATAAAACTGAAAAAGAAACTAACCCTTCAGCCAGGAAAAGTCCTCGGAGGGAAAACCCTGGGCTGTTGTGACAGACAGGGAGAGAGAGAGAAAAAAAAGAAAAGAGGAGGGTTAAGTCTGGTAAGGACCAGATAACCCTAGCACAATAGTGCGTGAGTCTTGTTGAGGGCTACAGGCCTGCAAGACAGCTCGGGGGGAGAATCCAACGTATCGATGGATCTCAAGGTTGGGTGGATAAGAGCAAGCACGTAAAGTGCAGGTGAACTTCTGGAGCGTTAACTCATGTGACTGGTAGACCAGGTATGAGTTATTCACCAGACTCAGAATTCTGTATTTCGTATACTGGTTGTATGGGAGGAAACTATAGTGAGTTTAAGTTTCTGTCGCTATCTAGATGGAAAAGTATACATGAAATATTATAAACAGTTTCTATGAGTATTTAGTACTGGCTGTTCAAGTCAAAATAAACAGAGACTAATTGCTATATACTTGCATGTTAACTGTGAGAAATCAACGCAGGTTAACTGTAACTACTGTATAAGTGCATGTGAACTGTAAGAATCGATGCATGAATAACTGTAAGAATCGATGCATGATTAACTGTAAGAATCGATGCATGATAATGATAAAGAAAGTGATGCATGCTAGTTGCATAGGAAACAGTGCTCGTTAAACTGTATAAAGCCGAAAACATATCTGTATAAAACCTCATAAAGGTTCTGCAATACCATAACAGTGGGCATAGTGCATGAAATATTTAACAGCAGAAAGATTCGTTAGCAAACCATCAAAGTAGAAAGATTTTTGTAAGGCATCAAATCGACACATAGAATAGTCGTATCTCTGTAACAACCGAGAAGCATATTGGAACATTAAGTGCTGGTTATAGTATGTGGTGAGGCCGTTCCAAAGAAAGCTCGTCGGACCCTGTACCCAGGGTTTAGTTTCATTATATTTGAAAACAAGTAAAGACGATGATCGTATCATCACAGAATACAAACGAGCAGCATTATCAACAAAGCAAAGACGACCTGATGTCGCAGAACCGCTATGGTAAGCGGCCACTTAACCGCCGTAAACAGCCACGAATTGACAAGTGATTATGGGGTTATTATGAACAAACCCCCGAAAGGGATATGACCTGACTCCGTCAAACAGAGAGATAACAATAACTTTAAATGTAACGAGTTCCATGCGTTCTGAAAAGCAAGTCCATATGCATATAGATAAACAAGTTGTTGCTGAGAAATAAATCAAATGAAAAACATATTCATCGTATTCAAGAGGAGAAAGAAAAAAAACACATACATTAACATTGTGATAAATGAAACCCTGAAGGGTATAGATACAGCCTGTCCATAAAATGTACAGAGAGCCGAGGAAAGACCCTGGCCTCTTCATGGGTACAAAATACACTTTGAGAAATCATAATTTATACCCTAGATAGTCAGAGAACTGAAATAAATAAACTTTCTGACTTGAATCGAGTCTATTTGGTACCGGCAATGAAGGCCGCGAAACTCTTAAAGCAATATACACATAATACCCAAAATGCATACATCATAAGCCTGTATAACCAGATAAGATGCGGGTTCCGGCATGGAAGGCCGACCGCAAATCTTAATCAGGGTTTGGCCGTATAGAGGAACCTGAGACAACAAATAAGAGTTGCCATGAGGAACCCTCAGGCCAAGTAAAACGATACAAGTAAACCCTCAAGTGAAAACCCTCAATCATCGGAATAAACCGAGGCTTTGCATCAGCTCATGGAGGATAAATACCTGAGAAATCTTTAGTTGCGTGATTTATCCTTGGATGGTAGGAGGACCGAGGGCAATCACCTGCACATAACGAACACTTGAAGTTAGCCATGAGCATATTTAACCGAAACTGATGAATCCTGTAGTATCAAGATATCGAGTATATAAATGTTTAATAGTTGTATTGGAAAACTTAGAATCGACGGTCAGTTTACCTGAGATCGCTGAGAAAGACCTGGTATAAGGTGCAGTAAGAAGTCGCTGAGCTGAACAAGCATTCGGCCAATCCAACAGGTGCAAATGTACCCGAAACATGCGGTTTGTGGTATATATAAACCCATTAAACCCTGGAATGATTGTGAACCCTTAGATCTAATCAGGTAATCCTCACCGTCCATCTGGGCGGAGGATCGGCTCGCAAACCCAGCACTCCATCCGAGACTTCACATGGCCTTTGCACGGTGCTAGCCACCTGGCCAAGGTAGGTGGAGGCATTTAAATTTCCGTTCACACCTGGCACCGGAGCTGATCGGACAAGGGCAAGCCGATGGATATAATAACCTTTGTCCTTAATAGATCACCAATGAATCGTATAACAATAAATCTAAGGGAAACCTTATGTAATAGGTTGAATATATATGTGTGTAATCATTGTAGCACGTTCGAGATTCAAGAGCCATTTATATATGTATGTATAGTGGTGATATGTTCGAATATAAATATATATATATGAAGGGTCATAAAGTAATAGATTTCCAATTAATTTTTTTTTTTTATTTGGTATATTTTCCGTGGAGTCGTGACATGAATGGTCTAACATTTTCACATATTATAAAAAACAAATAATTAATTAAAATAAAAAAAATGATATATTTTTTCTTTTGCAGCCTTGATAGGAAGGTTGATATTTTTCTTCGGTATTAACTTATTATAAAGAATAAATAATTAATTAAAATATAAAATTCATATATTTTTTCCTTTTCAATTTTAATAAGTAGGTTGATATTCTTCTTCTCAATTTAAGAGATATTTTGTAAAAAATTATTAAGGTTTTGAATGTTCAAACATTTTCACCTATCATAAAGGACATACAGGACGAATACTCCATTAAAATATAAATGTCATATAATTTTTTCTTCCAATATTGATATTTTTCTTCTCAGCTTTAAGAGAAATTTTGTAAGAAATTATTGAGGATTTGAATTGTATTAACATTTTCATTTATCATAAAAGAAAAATAATTAATTGCAGGATTGAGATTATCGGAAATGATTAAATGATCGAAATTTGAATTTGAATTTGAATGTGACTTTCAAAAAAAATATGTAATTTCAAATAAGTAATAAACTAATTAACTGCAATGTAAAATTCACAGTTCATAATTGATTCAGAAGTTAAAATACTTTTCGAAAAGGTGTCGTAATTTTTATTATTAAAAAAAATCACTTTGTAGAAATTTGTTAGATTAATCTCATCTCATCAAATAATAATTTTGCTATGGGTGATGATTGATGATATCGCTCATTCTCTGTTTCAAGGCAAATCTCAACTCCGTCTTCTTCGCCGAAAAACACGCAAATCCTCTTTGACCGGACGAAAGATTTGCATTTTTATTCTCTATTTCAAGGCAAATCTCAACTCCGTCTTCTTCGCCGAAAAACACGCAGATCCTCTTTGACCGGACGAAAGATTTGCATTTTCATGCTGGTGTCAATGAAATAAGAAACCCTCCCGAAAAAAATTTGATTACATTTTTTTTACAACATTTTAGTGAGCGGAATTTGTTTATGTTACCAATAAAAGTTTAAAGGTTGAGTGTTTATTAAATATATTTTTAAATTTTTAATACTAATAATTGTATTAGATGTTGTAAAACAAATGCATTAAAGTAATAGTATATAGTATTAATAATAGAAAGATAGAAACATATTAAGAAAATGTAAGGATCATGTTACAATGAAATGCTACAAGGTAATGGAATTTAGACTTAATTTGGTATAAATCACAATATTGTTATTATTAGGCATACAATACTATTAAGGTAGGAGGATAGGCGAAATAACATTATAGAAGCGTTAACATTATTTGGATTTGTTAAAACTGACCATATTGAACATGCTTCTCAAGGCAGTGGATCGATTGCACTTACATGATTGCTACTGAGTGGCAAAAGCAAAGCTTGGTGGTCATTCTTGAAGGTCGAGTCTAGATGTTCAGAAGAAGGGAACTCCTATAACATGGAGACATTCTCTTTCCGCAACTCCTAATGGGAAACCCAGTATCACCAAAGACTCAAATATTGGTGCCACAAGTTCAATCAACCAAGTGGCACATAAAAAGTGATCGATCTCTTAGCACTTGTAGGAAGTCAATTCTCTCATGATTTGGAGATTTATCTTTGTTCATATTTCTTTGGAGAAATTTGTTTAAATGCTGACATTTTGTCTTTTTTTTTTTTTTTTTTTTTTTTTTCAGAAAAGGCAATCCTTGTTTAGGTTGATCGGTGAAGGTGATGGGTATTTGAGCTTCTCTTGATATTTTGTGCATTTGGAGTGTCTTCTCAGTTAGTAATGAATGTGAATCTCTACAGAGACCTTTTATATATTATTAGTTTAGAATAAGTGTGTTGGTCTTGATATTCACTCTAAATGTCTTGTGAGCCCTAAAATGCACCAAATTATATTGTATATACAAAGAATATATAACGTTGCATATTCATGAAGTGACTGCCAATGTGCATTTTGTTGTTGGGAAAAGTATCCAATACGGAATGACCCTATCCCACTCTAAGGGTGATAGTACCTCAGCAACAACTGAATGCAAAGCTATTCAAGATTACTTCTTTATGAGATGAGAGACAGAAGAGAAGGATGATCTACTAACCGTTATCTTGCGCTTAATAGTCGATCCAGTCTTCACTCCTTGCTGCTTGCTCCTAGCTCCTTGCTCTTTCACCGGCCCAGCTACACAAAGATCCTGTAAAAGCACAAGAAAAGGAAACTACAAGAAGCATACATCCATAATCGATTAAGGGATTAGCATAAATAAAATATACACGCATCTATTCACCATAAAGGCACATGCATATAGAAGAACCTCAAATACTTTATTAATGGAAGAAGTAAAGTTCTGAGAGGGTTACAACCATAATAGGCCCAATCCAGCAACACCTCCCAGCAGAAAGAAATCTCCTCTTCACCTCCTTCAAGCAATCACCCAATAGTTCTATACAAAAACCAACAGCACTTCCTTACTTGCACAAAATTCCAGCCTCCCTAGACCTCATGAGAGAGCTCTATATATAGGAGATTTGGAGAAAGGATGAGTCAGCTTGAGGCTGGCATGAAGCTGACTAGTGTCCTCTCCCACTTTAGTTAATCTTCAGTTCTTGAGTCCACTTGGAGATTCTTGCTTCCACTTGGAGATCAAGACCCTCTTACTCATCACAAGGCGAATTCCTTGACCCAAGTGTCAGTTTGGAAGCTTCCTGGGCAGTTGACACCTTGTAGAATGACTGTGCCACTTGGCCAATCTCGCCCAGCGCAGGCAGCCTTCATTAGTTTTGACATTCAGCGCAGCTACAGAGTGGAGCAGTTGACATTCAGCGTAGATGCTCAGTGGAGCAGCTGACATGATCCAGAAACTGCTTGTTTTTTAGTGTCTTCAGGTGGAGAACTGATCTTCAGTGCTGTGGTTTGTTGACCTTGTTCCTCTAGGGGTAAGAACAACATGTTTAGGGACTTTGGATCCCTCAGATTATTGACATTTCATGCTTCATGTTGTTAGGCACAAAAATGTCTATAACAGTTGCCCCCTAAAGTATGAGGTCGTTTATCGGGTGAAATGCTTTATCAAGGGGATCCGAAGTTCATTCAATCGCTGAGAGGTGCCCTGTAATAAGATACAATACAATACATTATTTTTCATTCTGCTTTCATGATCTAGCTGAGGCAGGCATTCCCATGCTCAGCTTTATAAATTCATTTTGGTACATAGAACAGACAATTGTCTGATGGTAGACTGATAATTCTCTGCTGAAATTATCATCCTTGGAGTAGGATGATCATCTGCTGCGATGATGTACATAACAAATGTCTTTATATTTCCTGAATATATATCGCAGCCCGGATGGATGGAACTAGATCCGGGGTCTTCAAACTCGTTCGATCTTCACTCTAAGTACAAGTCGATCCATGTGAGAATTGCGCTGAAGTCGAACATGGAAAGACATCGCTTGATTACCGGTCAATAATGTAAACCGTTAACAAGCGCGAGAGGAATCACCAATAATGAAAATGACCCTCAAGGTACTGCAGTACAATTCACGTGGTGTGAATAAAGGACTTGGCGTCGAACACCACGCAAAATCTTCTAGTCGAAGGTCATTGATGTATACCTGTCGCCGGAAGTGAGAAACTTGCCCCTTGAGGCATGCAAGCTTCAAAGTACTGGGGGTTTTGTTCCTAGATCAACTTCTTGGATAATGAGCTGAAGTCGACAAGAAGCAATCCGTCAAAGGAGGGCCTTAATGAATCCCACATCAGTGACACGGAACAGAGCTAATGATTTTAGTGGAGGTGAAAACAATCTGTGAAATATGATTCAGGGTGGCGATCATGGGTGGATGAAAGATGATGTATGGCAGTGGATGGGACACGGTTGACTCTTTCTGAACACATCTCTTGAACATATAACGACACTGATGTGATGGATCGGTAGCATTACCCCAAATGTGAATGGTTTGGCGAGGACCATGGTGATGAGACCGGTGAATGAAACAACCCAACCCGATGTGATACGGAGGACAAAGTGTCATGTTCAAGAGTGACTTGCTACCATTAAAGCTTTGAGGTTCTCCCAATTTTTCCCCAGTCATTTCTGACCAGTACCTCTTTATTTTTGTCAAGCTTGAGGAGGATAACATATGCTTGTTCTATAACCTGCCCTTCGTTCTCGTCTAAAGACAAGTTTGTCACTATTTAATCATTTTAACGAGTCTAACGACAAGGAAAACTCGACCCTTTTCATTTTTAGAGAGTCTAAAAAGGTACAGAAAGTTAACTCCAAAATTCCTTTTTCGTCATCTAATCCCTTAAGTCCGAAAAAGTATAAAACAATACAGAAGGGATGAGTTTTCGATAATTTTAACAAGCCGAATAAAACAAGCGCTCGACCTTTTTGTGTAATAATCCCTCAGGTCCAAAAAGATTAAAATCTAGAGGAGGGATAGCTCTTCCGGTCACTTTAACGAGCTAGAAGGCAAAAACTCGGCAAACTTTTCATATTTTACGAGTCAGGAGAAAAGAGCTCAAAGAAGACTTGTCTTTTGAGGAACGAGTGATAAACAGGGATAGCAGCAGATTCCAGGTACAGGTTGGAATTTTCCAATCACGACAGTGTCACAAGGATGGCTAAGTGAAATCACTCTTCGCAGCGGTTCCTCAAAATGGGTAAACAATCATATGGAGGTGAACGATTGGCCAAATGAAATGGAGGTGGCAGGTGCAAAACATGACCAAGTCTTTTATGGCTAATAAATTTACGATCACAATGGTTATTTACTGGTACTGGGTTCATTTTTTAAAGAGCTTGAATGCGCCAAAACACTGCTCAAAAGCTTATGTTTATTTTTTAACGAGCATGAACTATGACGCTAAAACTGCTCGGATCTCGCTTTTCTATTTTTTAACGAGCATAAATTCCGCGGTAAAACTGCTTGATATACCAGTCATAAGATAAGAAATGTCTCTTGTGAGATAGCTATTTTTTATGGAGCTTTATCTCACGAAGCTATGCTCCTAATTTGGCAAATTTTGACCTTTGCCTCACATCCTTTCTTTATGCAAGTTTGGAAACGACTAACCCAAAAAGCAGATAAATAACCGCCCCTAGCTTGCACTCCAAAAGGTTTGCATGCCCCCAGGTATAAGGTACAATTTCAAGGCTGCCCCTACTTATCCTTCAAAACGTTTGTTTTGATGGGTGAGGCTTGCCTCTTTCAGGTCATCCAAAAAATGGTTTTATTTGCTGCCGCAAATGAAACTCTTTCTTCGGCGATGTCTAGCATTAGGTTACTGAAAGATGGTTACAATTTGTTGCAGCAAAGGAATCTCTTTTTTTGGAGGTTGCCCCTACTTATCCTTCAAAACATTAGTTTTAACGGGTGAGGCTTGCCTTTTACCCAAAGATGGTTACAATTTGCTGCCGCAAAGGAATCTCTTTGGTATTGCCTACCTGTTTAGACAAAGGTGAATGACTATAAATCATCAAACACATAACTTTGACAAAAGAATCCTGTTCCAGAACAACCCCTCTTCCTTCTTTCGAACGGGGTACGGACTAGTCATATTCTTTTGCAGAAATTCTACCTTACACCCAGGGTTTCCTCTACCCGAAGCAGACCAGGATGCATGCCCCCTGGGTTCGAGTCCCATCTTTCCGAATCACTCGCACTCATCGGGAAGGAGGACTGGCGGTGGAGACATTTCTTGGGTGAATAGACCATTGAGGGTTGGTATTTGACTATTTGCGATGTGTGATCCCGGGAATGAAAGTTGGTCTACGAGCTTGACCATTCTTCCTTCGTGTGGAAAACACATTACTCTAAAGAGTGAGGAGACTATAGCTCCCATGCAATATATATAGTCTCGTCCAAGGAGTAGGTTATAATCCAAGGGTCCTTGAATGACCATCACGTTCATTTGAACGGTCTTCCCTTTCAATGTAACAGGCACATTGGGGAGGATCCCTAACAGTCGACTGGTTCCTTTATCAAAACCCAAGAGATTCCTCATCTCAGGCAAAAGCGCCGGGGAACCCAGTGCTTTCCAAGCAATAGAGGAAAGGATACTCACAGATGCCCCTTCATCAATGATAGTTCCAGCCATTACCATTCTATAAATTTGGACGATGATTCTGAATGGTATATTGGCTGGTAACCGGGGTCTGCCTAGTTGGTTCCAATCAAAGGACACAACTAGGTTGCTTGGTGGTGGGACCGAATACACGGCCGGATACGATCCTGACGATGTTCCTTCCTGCGATAAAGGAATGGGCGCATTGCCCTGATGCTCATCAGAATCTGTGTTGATGAAAAGAATCTGGATGGTGTCATCCTTTTTCTCTTCAGTGAGGGTGTCACTTGAAGACGAATCTTCAGTGACGGTGTCATTTGAGGATGAAACCTCTGAAGGAAGAACCGGGTCAACTACCGTATCGACCTTTAGACTTTCGTCTGGTCTGGATTTAGTAGGTTCATTTTCAATGACTGACGCTTCAGCTTACCACTTGAGCGGGCCAGCTATATTTTCAACCAACGAAGGACTTGGCACGAGTTTTTTGTATCCAGGAGGAAGTATTACCGGTGAAACCGGGCGATCTTCCAAAACTCTCTTTGCTTCATCTAAGAAGGGACAACGGTGGATGGCGTGACCGCCTTCACACAGTCTACAGGGGGATCTTACTCCCCCTCTTCGTCTTGAACCTTCACTTTCGCTGGTTGACGGTAAGCAATCAACATGGCTATCAGAGGTTGATGCTCCCGAATTGTGCAAACGAGATGACCAGTCCCTTAGTATCCGGGGAATACAGGGACAATCTCTATGGAAGTGGTCTTCTCTACATATGACACATGGCAATTTAGGCCCGGTCTGTGCTGTGTGTGGGTTTTTGTCAAATGTCTTTTGTTTGCCCCCAGTCGCCTTAGGCTCCTTCTTCTTCTTTTCTTTCTTCTTCTTTTCCTTCTTCTCCATGGGAGCTTGGCTTTTGCCAGCCCCATGTTGCGAAGATGGAGGATTAGAGGAAGAGTTATAAGAATTGGAAGGCTGGTGGGCAGCTCTAGACTGATCTAACAGTTGACTCGACTGTTCAGGAACCATGGTGGTCTGAACTACATTAGTTGAGAATAGCCAAATAGGCAGGCCAATTGTCAGTCCTGGAAGCGACAATGTGGCCATTTGGGGCGCACCAACTTCTCCCCAAGAGGAGAATGGACTAGGATTTCCATCATGTGGAGTTCCTTGGTTGGGGCGTTCCATGTTCTCAACTTAAGATCAACGCGGGAATAGGAGGTGATTATGTTCGGTTTAAAATAAATTTTATAACGACGCTTAGACACAACTTGCTTTTTCACTTTTTAAGAGTCGAGAAAAAGCTAAAGATGACTCTAGTCTCCTTCGATGTTTTAATGAGCCCGAAGTGACAAATGCTCGGATGGACTTTTTCAGTTATAGAGTTTGAAAAAGGCCAAAAGAAACTGCTCTGGAGTTCTAGGCAGAGGGTGTGCCAAACTTTTCGCAAAACCACAGAATACGTTTTACGGTACAGGTGGTCGATCTTCGTGAATGCTGTGTTCACTGCATTGCGATTAGTAGGGCGGCCGACATGGTTTCCTATTGGATAAAGGCTTTGTTCCTATAGGAGTCTCCCAATATATACGTGACGGTACGTGGGAGCACAAATCCGTATTGATACTTATCGCTTCACCGTGGAGGAATCACCCAACCACTCAACGCTAAGATATCAAGTTTAACGATGCCGGAACACGTCTCTAGCTTAGACCTCTATGTGTTTGCATTATGTTTCAATATGTTGTTATGTAAATTCAATTTATTTTAAAGGTTGATCTGGTTTAGCAGTTTGCCTTTATGGATCACCACGAGATGTATAGTAACACTCCTAAATGCAGTCTAAGATGATAAGCAAGCTTTTCAATCTTTCAACTTTGAAAACCTTAACTTCTGAGGGAAAAGAAAGATAACACCTTTTCACACAGATCATAGAGCACACACTAATGCACTTTTTCCTAAATCGACATGCAAACTGTCATAATGCACATGCACAATGCAAGTATTTCTTTTCTCTTTCTTAATGTTGGTGAAATGCAAAAAGAAAGTTGTTGTATAAATTTGAATCCAATTTCAAGTGAAAGAAAACAAGTTTGTCCAAAATCAAAAGACACCTTAAGATTCACTTGTTTCGACACTAGAAATATACAAATTCAAACCATATGACGAAAGCGACAAGCTCAATCAGCTATGAACAACAAACAAACTAACTCTTAAGATCAAAACGACACTTTATCACAGGTCTAGATCTAAGAGGCCATAGCAAGACTAGTTCACTTTCGTTATGGGAAACTGTAAATGTACAAGAAATACACAAAGAACAAACACAGTTTCTTTATACAACCGAGGCAGAATAGTGACAAGGAAAGTTGGTTTCAGATAGGCCTACTGACTGGTAACAAACATCAAAAACAAGAGTGAAAACAAGGCAAGACACAGCAGGAAACCCCAGCAGCACAAGGCAGGACTGGTCCAGTGCAGGTGGAACACTGCTTGTTTGACCTTCAGCGCAGGTAGTCCCTTCAGGAACTGCGCTGAAATGCAAACAGCCTTTGTACAGCCTGCACTGAAGAACAAAACTTTCATTTCTGGTGGTTTCCAGGTCACAGATTGCTCAAAAATTCACAGTTTTTGCTCAAACCAGAAGCTATCAGTCAAGGACACACTAAGGAATGATAAGGAGGATGAAAAGATATCACTAAGAGCTTATTAGAGTCCTTGTGGATCAGCTCTTCAAATTATAAACTTGCCCAGAAAGTGAGCTAGAGTAGTTGCCCTCTACTTTGCATTCAAAAGATTCAAATACAGTTCGATTCGGTACTCCCTTTGTTTATAAAATGAATAGCAAAAAACACAAGTAACCAACAAGATACGATCCCCAGCGGAGTCGCCAATTTTTTGTTGGGAAAAGTATGCAATACGGAATGACCCTATCCCACTCTAAGGGTGATAGTACCTCAGCAACAACTGAATGCAAAGCTATTCAAGATTACTTCTTTATGAGATGAGAGAGAGAAGAGAAGGATGATCTACTAACCGTTATCTTGCGCTTAATAGTCGATCCAGTCTTCACTCCTTGCTGCTTGCTCCTAGCTCCTTGCTCTTTCACCGGCCCAGCTACACAAAGATCCTGTAAAAGCACAAGAAAAGAAAACTACAAGAAGCATACATCCATAATCGATTCAGGGATTAGCATAAATCAAATATACAAGCATCTATTCACCATAAAGACACATGCATATAGAAGAACCTCAAATACTTTATTAATGGAAGAAGTAAAGTTCTGAGAGGGTTACAACCATAATAGGCCCAATCCAGCAACACCTCCCAGCAGAAAGAAATCTCCTCTTCACCTCCTTCAAGCAATCACCCAATAGTTCTATACACAAACCAACAACACTTCCTTACTTGCACAAAATTCCAGCCTCCCTAGACCTCATGAGAGAGCTCTATATATAGGAGATTTGGAGGAAGGATGAGTCAGCTTGAGGCTGGAATGAAGTTGACTGGTGTCCTCTCCCACTTTAGTTAATCTTCAGTTCTTGAGTCCACTTGGAGATTCTTGCTTCCACTTGGAGATCAAGACCCTCTTACTCATCACAAGGCGAATTCCTTGACCCAAGTGTCAGTTTGGAAGCTTCTTGGGCAGTTGACACCTTGCAGAATGACTGTGCCACTTGGCCAATCTCGCCCAGCGCAGGTAGCCTTCATTAGTTTTGACATTCAGCGCAGGTACAGAGTGGAGCAGTTGACATTCAGCGCAGATGCTCAGTGGAGCAGCTGACATGATCCAGAAACTGCTTGTTTTGGAGTGTTTTCAGGTGGAGAACTGATCTTTAATGCTGTGGTTTGCTGACCTTGTTCCTCTAGGGGTAAGAACAACATGTTTAGGGACTTTGGATCCCTCAGATTATTGACATTTCA
Organism: Pinus tabuliformis; assembly: GCA_031772625.1. Taxonomy (NCBI): domain Eukaryota; kingdom Viridiplantae; phylum Streptophyta; class Pinopsida; order Pinales; family Pinaceae; genus Pinus; species Pinus tabuliformis. The sequence goes on from CM062805.1 coordinate 1,054,997,932, forward strand.
TGCTTCATGTTGTTAGGCACAAAAATGTCTATAACACATTTCTATGGGGTTCACATGGTACAACTAAGATTTTTTTTTAGCTTCAAAATTTTTTGAGAAGGGTTTGGATATTATGCATTCTTTGAGCTAATATTTGTTCGAATCTGTGATGTATAAATATATGGGTTTGACTTCATAGCTAATGGCTTGTACTTGAGAAAGCACAACCAAATTTTTCTTGGAAGGGCATGGATGGATATCATAAAATAATTGGGACTTTCCAATGACTAAATTCTCATGGGACCACATAGGTCACTTACACAATTTCCACATGCATGTTTTTTCTTCATCCAATTTTTTTATCAAATTTATCCCTGTGTTGTCTAAAATGTGAAATTCACAATAACTCTTTAATTTTTTTACCAGTCAGATAGACGAGTAGGTTATATATTGATGCGGGAGCATCCAACTCAAAGGGAATTATTGTAAATAATAGACATAGGGGTCATGCATTAGTTTCTAAATTCCAAGTAATTAGATATTCTCAAATAAAACTAGGAGAGCTTTTAGGCATAAAGGAGTGGATGTGGATCATTAAGTGATAAGGATAGCTTTTCTATTTTAGAATAGGAAAAAGACAGAATAAAGCTAAAAAGATGCTTTTGCCATATGTATGCATTGTATGAGCTTTAGTTGAGTGATTTTAGGATTTTCTTATCATGCTGAGTTTAATAAATTAGGGAGCCTCAAAGGCATTGAAGGCAGAGAAGTGTGAGGAGTGAGTGAGGAGTGAGCAAGGTTTCTCCTTGGGAGCCTTCAAGCAGTTTGTAAAAGGGCCATGGATTTGCATATCTCGCCATGTATATAACTGTGTGAATGTTTGTTTTATGTAAATACGAGTATGTTGAATTCAGTGCTGTACGAGCATGTTTGTGTTTAATGAATTCCGAGATATGGTTTTGCATGTGGTGGCAAAAATTGATGTTATACAACTTGAATTTGAATGAGGTGCTGATAGCTCTTGTTTTCCTATGCGCTATAATCCTGTATATTAATCGTTGAAAGCTTGAATTCCGGTTACATATATGTCTCTGTCTACACTGGGAATTCTTGTGGCTTTAATGGATTTAAAATTTTAAAGCAGTCTTGATTCTTCAATGGCACATATGGTTGATATCGCAATTGTTCTGGCGATTTCCATTTGATGGTTTAGCGAAGAAAAGGTCTATGACCATAAGCCGCAACCTCGTGGTTATGATATATGCCAGCGTAGTGCTCTGTTTATAAAGACCTGTGGCGGACAAGAGGATAGCGTAATAAAAGGGCGAGTTCCAGTTTGGAACCGAACAATATAAATTGTGTTTATATAATTCGGGGGAATCCGGCATCGCATGGATAACATTACCAACTGTATCGAATAGCGAACCATGGAGTTATGAACTCAGCGGATCTAAAACATATTGGTGCAGGGTAATTGTATAGAAGATAATTATTTTAAAGACGCTTCTGGAGGCGCGGGATTCCCTTCGGTGATTGTATTGACATATCAGAGGTGAGAAACAATTAATTGAATCGACCAGCACAAGCGGAACTGGCGACATATGCTGCATATAAGTGGATCGGTCCGTTGGGAAGACCACTGTTGAATCAAGCACCGAGTTGTGTATGCGTCAGTGGAATTTGTATGGAGGGTGTAGAGATCTAAATCGCAGAAAAAGAATAGAGCAGCTGTATAGATAACGAGACGTACATATGGTAAGTGCAATATATGCATACGAGCCCTGTCTTTGGTGATCATGCCGTGAGTAGATATATAGATAAAGTGGATATAGATGTTGTGTGAGGTATTTCTTTTAATTTCCCTCGAGAGCCATATATATATGAGCCTGTCCATGATAAGTCGGTACCACAACAGGATTGCAGAAGAAAAAGGGAGGACAAGATCATGCAAGGTCTTAAGAGGTGAGATTATTTTTATGATTTGAAATTTGTAATTGAATTTTATGGTTGCAGAGAAGTGGCAGTGAACCTGAAGAATCCAATAAGGAATTGGATAAAGAGGACAACTGAAGTGTTCTCAGGAGAGAGAAGGATATTGTAGAAGCCTAGAGGGAGAAAAGGTGTTGCTCAAGAGAAGGTTCCACACTAAGGACCGTGCTTACCAAAAGACTAAGTAAGGAGAAGCTTAGTGAGGTAAGATTGCAGCCAGGAGGACTCTCTGTTGCAGAGGCTTTTGCAAAGGAGAATCAACAGAGGTTGAAGAAAGTTGTAGATAAGAGAAGCCTAAGAGCAGTGGAGAATGCTCGAAAGGTTCTAGCAGAGGACCAATGATTACCAAAAGACCAGATCCAGAGGGAAGGATTGGTGAGGTAAGTGGCAGCAAGAGAGGTTGCTGTGGTAGAGGCTTCATGGAACTCATAGGTGAGGAAATCATGACGAAGGAGAAGATGACTACTGATAGTCATGGCAGAGGTTCAGGAAAAAGCCACAGTGGAGGACATAAGAAAGAGGATGCTAAGGTAAATGGCAAGAAGATGAGTCCAGAGGAAGTTGAAATGGAAGAATACATTTGTGAACCAGAACAAGGAGAATTTCTGGGAGATAGTGAAGATTAAGGCTTGAAGACTGAAACTTCAAGTAAGACCAAAGGGTCATATATTTTTAAATCCGACAATTTGTGGATGTTTACAGGTGAAAGACAATTAGCTGATGGGATGACTGCAGGAGTTCAAGAAAGAGAGATTGCAGTAATGAAGGTACAGTTACAAGTACTGGAAGAATGGCTACAAGAGTAGAAAGATCAAAATAGAAAATGGATCTTTCCACTGAGGGGAAAGAGAGTGATTTGGTGATAGTTGCAGAGGAGGTTGAAGCAAATTGTGATTGCCTTGTTGAAAAAGGGACTTAGAGTTCTTGCGCCAGAGTTGGATTTTGAAATTCCCGCATGCAGATATATTAAGAGAAAAATGTTGAAGAAAGCAATCAAGACTGAAAAGTGTCATGATTTAAAAACTAATGAGTTGTGCATGTTTGCAGGTATAGAACAGGAAGATAAACAAGCTTTAGAGTTTGTGCAAGAAGAGTTGAACCTGAAAGCTGTTCAGACCGATAATGAGTTAGCAAGATCTTAGAAGCAGATGGAGAAGAAGGAGTCTAATCAGGATGTTGAGGCAGAAAGAGAAGGACCAGCTGATGATTGGTCAAAAACTAGTGGAGGTATAGAAAATCATGTGAAATTTCCAAGGTCTACTCCTAATGAAGTTGTTGAATTGTATAGGAAACTAGATCTCCAAAGAAGAGAGTTGGAGAGACAAAGGACTTATTGGATGGAGAAACAAGGGAAGAGACTTTTTATGAATGACAATCATAAAGCAGAAGATGGTAAGAAGGAAGGACTAGCTAACAGTCTCATGGTGAAGGCAAATCAGCATACTGATGTGCTGATTGGGATGGAACAACATACTGAGATACTGGCAGAGGGAAGTAAGGCACTGATGCCTTGTGATTTTAATTTTAACATGTGTTTTGTGAATGCAGGAATTATTGCCGGTGCTGAGAAACATTTGACTCAGCAGAACAGTCAGTTAAAGAGAAAAGAAGTTCTCTGTTCCAGAAAACAAGAGGGGGTGGATGATCGGGTGGCAGTCAAAACAGAGATGAGCATAGAAACAAGAAAATCAGCAGTTTGAAGATTTATTGGACAAGGAAATTGAATTAATCAGAAGAATCATGTTGAAAGTGTCTCAGAAAAAGACATCAGCAAAGAAGAGAAGTAGCAGAAGCAGCAAGAGGAAGACAGCAGAAGATTGCAAGAGTACGGCTAGTGGAGAAAAGCAGCATAAAGTGTGGAGACCTGGAGAGGAACAACAGAAAGAAGCAACGGCAAGTGCAAAGTTACAACACAAGATATGGGATCTAGGCAAACATAGAACTGAACACATGATCAGGAGATCATGAAATTTTTCTACCTTGGGAGTATGATGCGGGAGCATCCAACTCAAAGGGAATTATTGTAAATAATAGACATAGGGGTCATGCATTAGTTTCTAAATTCCAAGTAATTAGATATTCTCAAATAAAACTAGGAGAGCTTTTAGGCATAAAGGAGTGGATGTGGATCATTAAGTGATAAGGATAGCTTTTCTATTTTAGAATAGGAAAAAGACAGAATAAAGCTAAAAAGATGCTTTTGCCATATGTATGCATTGCATGAGCTTTAGTTGAGTGATTTTAGGATTTTCTTATCATGCTGAGTTTAATAAATTAGGGAGCCTCAAATTCATTGAAGGCAGAGAAGTGTGAGGAGTGAGTGAGGAGTGAGCAAGGTTTCTCCTTGGGAGCCTTCGTGCAGTTTGTAAAAGGGCCATGGATTTGCATATCTGGCCATGTATATAACTGTGTGAATGTTTGTTTTATGTAAATACGAGTATGTTGAATTCAGTGCTGTACGAGCATGTTTGTGTTTAATGAATTCCGAGATATGGTTCTGCATGTGGTGGCAGAAATTGATGTTATACAACTTGAATTTGAATGAGGTGCTGATAGCTCTTATTTTCCTATGCGCTATAATCCTGTATATTAATCGTTGAAAGCTTGAATTCCGGTTGCATATATGTCTCTGTCTACACTTGGAATTCTTGTGGCTTTAATGGATTTACAATTTTAAAGCGGTCTTGATTCTTCAATGGCACATATGGTTGATATCGTAATTGTTCTGGCGATTTCCATTTGATGGTTTAGCGAAGAAAAGGTCTATGACCATAAGCCGCAACCTCGTGGTTATGATATATGCCGGCGTAGTGTTCTGTTTATAAAGACCTGTGGCGGACAAGGGGATAGCATAATAAAAGGGTGAGTTCCAGTTTGGAACCGAACAATATAAATTGTGTTTATCTAATTCGGGGGAATCCGGCATTGCATGGATAACATTACCAACTGTATCGAATAGCGAACCATGGAGTTATGAATTCAGCGGATCTAAAACATATTGGTGTAGGGTAATTGTATAGAAGATAATTATTTTAAAGATGCTTTTGGAGGCGCGGGATTCCCTTCGGCGATTGTATTGACATATCAGAGGTGAGAAACAGTTAATTGAATCGACCAGCGCAAGCGGAACTGGCGACATATGCTGCATATAAGTGGATCGGTCTGTTGGGAAGACCACTGTTGAATCAAGCACCGAGTTGTGTATGCATCAGTGGAATTTGTATGGAGGGTGCAGAGATCTAAATCGCAGAAAAAGAAGAGAACAGTTGTATAGATAATGAGACGTACATATGGTAAGTGCAATATATGCATACAAGCCCTGTCTTTGGTGATCATGCCGTGAGTAGATATATAGATAAAGTGGATATAGATGTTGTGTGAGTTATTTCTTTTAATTTCCCTCAAGAGCCATATATATATGAGCCTTTCCACGATAAGTCGGTACCACAAATGAGTGCATATATATTTTGGATGCGCATGACCATTCCCAGTGTGGTTCTTTTAAGAGTTTTATGAAGAGCGCGTGAGTTAAATTCAAGCTCGGGTTGTGTTTAATCATGAGATTACAAGCCATGAATCAAGCTTTATATGCTTGATGGGAGAAAGATCCTGGTAGTAGTGGCCTGGGAGCGGCCTGGGCTGCATCATATATATTTTGGGGCCATTATTCTAAAACCAAGTTGAGGTGTGGTCTTTTGATGTAAAAACCAATATTTTCATTGGGGTGCTCATTGATCTGTGTATGAAAACTTCAAGATTTGAACAAATTGCAAGTGAATTTTTTATATCCGTTTTGGGTAATGGATCAAGTTACTAAACAGATAAAGAAGTTATTTTTAAACATAATTAACAGTCAAAATAGAGACAAAATACCATATCAAAAACACATAACAACAAACATGATAAAGGAGTTCACTCCTCTCCTGGCTACATCCCCTAGTCTAGCTTCCAATGCAGGGCCTCTTTTGTTAAGTGTTCAAATTTATGTTTTCATGGCTTTACAATGCTCAGAATGAAAAACAAATGTCTTCAATGGATCCAAAACTATATAAAAAAAAAAACCCATCTAGGTTCTTTCTACACCTCATTTGGCCAAAAAGCTGAGAAAGTTATGCATGTTACAAGCTTTCCCCAATTTTTGTACCTAACCATCTTACAATTCAACCCAAATTTAGCTTGAGCGGCCCAAATCTAGAACCAGCGCACAAACCTGACCTACAATCCCACTCGAAGGCGAAATTGTCGGACAATTAACTTGTCCACTAACACCCAATTTCCAAAATTTGAGGTTGTATGGGGCCATGTGCCTAGGGGATGGGGCTAACCACCCGCCCTTGTCGGTTGGGCCCCCAATGAAAAACAAATGGTCTCATGCACCCCATAGAACTAGGCCTTGTCGCTATATTCTAGCGTTGTGTGCTACATTCTAGGTGTGCTCAAATTTTTCGGTGGTAAGGTCATATAACAGGACATGTGGCCGGGGCTAACCCCCTCTGCTCTTCACCTTAGGTCATGCGATGGGTCTTGTGACTCGGGGCTGGTCCCCATTTAACTCCTCCAAGGTTCTTTGCTTGTGGCCCAATGCAAGATTATGGTGTGGCACTGGGACTATGGGCAGGGGCTAAGCCCTAGCCCTAGGTCCCCTCCACCATGGTCCTGTGGTGTGGGGTGTGGCCATGGGCTACAACTTAGCCCTAGCCCCTTCCCCTATAACCTTTGCACATAAAACTTAAATATAAACCCAACCACCATATGGTTAAGTCACATTGTGTAGCGTGCTGGTTGAAGCCTGTTGTTTCTACGCAGAGGTCTTGACTTCGATTCCTGTTAGGCCTGGTCAGACCCATAACAATTTTTTACAATACATTTGGGAGGCCACCTAGCAGTTAGCCATTTGCCCATGTGGTCCTCCATCATTGGATAGAATTGTACCATCCATGAACCAATAAAATGGAGACACTTTTCAACAAACCATTGGCCTGAATTGTACAGTAAAATGCCTAGTCACCTACCTAGTTAGTATACAGACTACTGACTGGGTGTACCTGCAACTCAATTTTAAAAGTTTTTCAGTTTGGGAATTCCATCATAAAGCGATATCAGAAGCATACAATATCCGTTTTGAGTGAAAAAAGTTTCATTGAATTCAGGTGGCCGGGATCCACCCACTGGTACATGTTTTGGGCACTTTTGAACACTCTAAATTTTGAGCACTAAACTGATCCCTTGGATCACTCCTCTCCATTGGAAGCTTTTGGACCTCCAAAAGCTCATTTTAAATCAACAAACAAATGAGGGTACAGTTCCCTCACCCTTCCAATTTTAACCCATTTGGCTTTGTTTGTTTTTGTCGCTTTGAGCTCCTCATGAAGGTACTTCACTCTTGAAGTCTTTGTCTTTCTGTCAAAGATAATATCTTGCTGCAATTTTTCAAGATATTCAGAAAATAAAACTGCCCTTGAAGGAATTTGAACATTTCCTCCTCAATCTTCAATCAAAGAAGACTTATCCAATTTCAAGTTAACTTCACCTTGAAAATTGTAGTCATAATGATTTTTAGCATGTCTAGCATTGTCTTTGGCTTGTCTCTTTATGAAATGTGATCGCCATCGCCATGCACCATCCCTATTCAAGGCCAAAACTTTATGAAACCCACAAGAAGATATTTTAGAACCAATGCCCTCTTTGTCAAATAGATTTTGCATCTGCTTTTTGACCCCTGCACTCTTTAACACTAGCATCTTGTTCATACCAATGTTCAACAATGATGCATTCTACTTCAATTGCACTTCATATTGGTTTTCTCTTTTAGGAGACAAGATGATAGAATCTTGAAACATCTTATCACATGGATTAACTACCTCAATGAAATCATATTTCAAACTTGATTCATATCCTTGAAATACTTCATATTCATCAAAATCTTTATGTTTTAATCATCAACAATGTAAAGTTCTGACCAGCATTTACGAACCTCTTCATTTGTCCAGCGTTCACAAGAGATAAATTCAACTTCTTGCTATGTGCTCTAACAATATACTCAATCCCATATTTAAAGAAGTGATACTTGTTTTCATGGCGATGAAAGATGGATTTATTGTCATATAAGTATGGGCTTCCCAAAACAATCCCACAAATGTCAAGTGGTACCACATCAAGTTCTACCTCATCAATAAAATTTATAGTGATGGAAAATCTAAGTGTGCATTTTCTTGTCACTTACAATTTTCCATTGTCACATACCCAACCCAAAGGATAAGGTTTAGGGTGAGGAATGGTTTCCAAATTTAGTTTCTTGACAATGTCTTTTGAAATGAGGTTTGTTTGTGAACCACTATCAAACAAAGTATCTACCTCATTATGTTTTGTGATGATTCTAATATGGACCAACTCTATTATTTCTTTCATTTTGAGTTTCAATGGGTTTTCTAGAATAACTAGTACTTGCAATTGAATCCTTACCTTTCAATCCCATGGCTATGATTTTTGTTTAATCTCTCGAATCAGATCCTAGATCTTTTTGTGTAGTTGCAACAAGCTTTTGTTTCTCCTTGTTATTAAACATTTTGGGTCTCATCTCAGGATGAATTTTCCAACATTGGTCTTCATCATGGCCTTCTTTAGAACAATGTTTACATGTGAGTTTTTCTCCTTCTTTCTTGACTGAAGCATTCTTTTTATCCTTGCCTTTCAACCCGCCTTCTCCTTTTTCTCCAAACTTGAATGACTTCTCACTAGTTTCTTTATGTTAGAAAATTATATATTACGGAGAAATGGAACACATAAAATATTGTAGAAATATAAACGCAGAAAACACATAAAACAAGAGAGACACAGATATACGTGGTTCACCCAGTTTGGGCTACGTCCACGGAGAAACAGCCAGTCCTTCTTTTATTATATTATCCAGCAAAATGAAGAGATACAACCTATACCAGATCCATTATAACACCCTCTTCGCTCTCAATCTCCTCTCTCTTCCTCACTCAGAATACAGATATATATATATATAGACGCAATACAATTCTATCACATATAGTGAGGGGTTGCCTTATAGGGCAAAAAACCCTAAATTAAACATAACTTCTACCGTCAGATCATTTTCCTAATGAACAGCCCAGATTGACTAGAAATTACTAGAATTTTACAAGGAAATTTTACATATACTTTTAGCTTTGGGGGCGCTGCCCGCCGAACTCCCGCCGGGGGACTACTGGCTCCCGGACCCCCCAGCCGTGGTGGATTAGCCCCCCCGACCCCGCGACAGGGACAAGTCCCCCTCGCACCCCCCCCGGCCCCCCCATGTGGAGGGGTGTACAGTCTTCCTGGGGTATACATCCGGTTGAAAACTTTGAATACAGAAGATAATAAAGCTCCACACCCAACAATCTCCCACTTGGAGAACTATTATAGCAACAACACTGCTACTTCATTTGCTAGACAATGACTTGACTTTGGACCTAGTTGTTTCTCATCTTCTTCTTCATACTTGAAAACCAATGGAAACTGAGAAGATTCTCAGTTTCTCCCTAGTTACAACTTTTGTTAGCATATTTGTAGGATTCTGGCTAGTGTGTATCTTTTCCAGCTTCAACTGTCCATCTTCCAATGCTGACTGTATGAAATGGTATTTTAGTTGTATATGTTTAGTCTTGGAATGAAATGCAGAGTTCTTTGCAAGATGTATGGCACTCTGGTTGTCACTGTATAACCTGCCCAATTCCTGCTTCTTACCCAATTCATCCAGAAACCTTTGTAACCAAATCATTTCTTTACTAGCCTTTGTAGCAGCAACATACTCTGCTTCTGTTGTTGAAAGCGCAACAACACTTTGGATTTTTCAAACCCAACTGACAGTTGTTCCACCTATAGTAAATACATATCCTGTAGTGCTCCTCCTGTTATCTCTGTCACCTGCCATATCTGCATCAACATATCCCTGTAGAGCAATGTTTGAACCACCAAAGCATAATTCTTGATTTGTGGTACCTCTCAAATACCTGAGAATCCACTTCACCACCATCCAATGTTCTTTTCCTGGATTGTTCATGTACCTGCTTACAACTCCCACTGCATGTGAAATATCAGGCCTTGTGCAGACCATTGCATACATTAAGCTTCCAACTGTTAATGCATATGGAACTTTATACATATGAGCCATTTCTTCCTGAGTCTTGGGACATGCCTCCTTACTTAATTTGAAATTGCTAGCCAAAGGTATACTAACTGGTTTTGCATTCTGAGTATTAAACCTTTTCAACACCTTTTCTCTATACTCACTTTGAGACAATGTTAATTTGTGATTCTTCCTATCTCTAGTTATTCTCATACCAAGGATTTGTTTTGCAACATCCAAATCCTTCATTGAAAATGAGTTTGCCAATTTCCTTTTGAGCACATTTATTTGCTACATGTTAGAACCTACAACAAGCATGTCATCTACATACAATAACAATATAATATAGCTTCCATCATTTTTCCTTTTGATATAAACACAATGGTCAGAGTGACATCTAGTATAACCTTGTTCAGACATAAACCTGTCAAATTTTAGATACCACTGCCTTGGAGCCTGTTTTAAGCCATACAAGCTCTTCTTAAACATGCACACTAGTTTCTCCTTCCATTTTACCTCATATCCTTGTGGCTGTTACATATATATCTCTTCCTCCAAATCCCCATGGAGAATGGTTGTCTTTACATCTAACTGCTCAAGATGTAAATCTTCAGTAGCTACTAGACTTAGGATAGTTCTGATTGAAGTCATTTTCACAACATGAGAAAATATCTCATCAAAGTCTATACCCTTTTTCTGTGCAAACCCTTTCACCACAAGTCTAGCTTTATACCTTTTTATACCTCCTTCTTCTTCGTTCAACTTGTAAACCCATTTATTCTGCAATGGTGTTTTACTTGCAGGCAACCTAACTAAGTCCCAAGTCTGGTTATGTGCTAAGGAGTCCATCTCTTCTTTCATGGCTTGCTCCCACTTCTTCCTAGTTTCTACTTGCACTGCTTCTTCATAACATTCTGTTTCACCATAATCAGTCAGCAATACATAATATAATGAAGGAGACTATCGTTCAGGGGGTCTACTTATCCTGGTAGATCTTCTAACACCACTTTCAGGTGTTTGAGGTGCTTGTTGCTGTTGTGGTTGTTGTTCTAGCTACTGATAATTATGATTTTTAGGCACCATCACTTTTCCTGTGATATCGTCAAGCACTATGTATTCTCTATTTCCTTTTTCCTAATTATTTTCCTGCAACTGAGTCTTATACAAGACCTTTTCATTGAATAGTACACCTCTGCTCCTAATCATTTTGTGATTTTCATAATCATATAAGCGATAACCAAAATCATTATAACCATATCCAATAAAGGTACATTTCTTTGATTTTGTCTCAAGCTTTGTTTTATTTTCTTTGTTAATGTGGACAAAGGCTTCACAACCAAAAGTCTTTAAAAAATAGTAGTTTACCTTTTTACCTATCCATGCCTCCTCTAGAATACCACTATCCAAGGAACTTGAAGCCCCTCTGTTTATTAGATAAATAGCAGTATCTACAACATTTGCCCAAAATTGTAAAGGCAATCCTGCATGTAATCTCATGCACCTTACACGCTCCATGATTGTCATGTTCATCCTTTATGACACGCCATTTTCTTGTGGTGTTCTTGGAACTGTCTTCTCTCTATGAATTCCATTCTATGAACAGTATCTATCAAACTCTTTGCTGCAATATTCACCTCCATTATCTGATCTGAGACACTTCAACCTTTTTCCTGTCTCATTTTCAACCAAAGATTTCCATTTCTTGAAAGTATCAAATATATTAGATTTATTTCGAATACAATAAATCCAAGTTTTTCTGGTTGCATCATCAATAAAAGTAACATAATAATGAGAGCCACCAAGAGATGATCCCTAAGCAGGTCCCCATACATCTGTATGCACAAGCTCTAATTTTTCGCCCTTCTTTTCTTTCCCAACTCTAAGGAATCTGACTCTCTTTTGTTTTCCATAAACACAATTCTCATAGAATTTTAAATCAACATACTTCAAACTTGCCAAGAAATTTATTAAGTGAAGAATCTGCATCCCCTTCTCACTCATGTGCCCGAGCCTATGATGCCACAATGCCGTATCTTCTCCTATAGAGGTTAAAGCATTAACAAAATTAGAAATACCATTGCATAAGTACAATGTACCAACCTTTTCTCCTTTCGCTATTACCAGGGATCCTTTAGTGACCTTCTAGGTTTTATCTATGAAAGTAGTTACACAACCTTCACCTCCCAACTGCCCTGTTGAAATCAGATTTTTCTTTAGATCTGGAACATGCCTTACCTCTTTTAATAGCCATTGATTTCCATTCTGTTGTTTTATGAAAACTCTACCCATTCCAACGATTTTACAGGGTTTATCATCACCCAATCGAACCTGTCCAAAATCTCCTTGAACATAATCATGAAAATGTTTCCTATCAGGTGTGGCATAGAATTTGTGTCTATATGAATATCTCTCAATCTCTACCTGAATTGATAGATCTGAAGTATAAGGGGGAAATTTGGTCTCAACCATTGGAACATGAACATGTTCTATTAAGATGTTACTATTATCAAAAAATGGCCACCTGTTCCTAGATTGTCCTATGAGAAAGGATGAAATTCAAGAAGAAGGCCAACAAAGGTTGGGTGATGGATTCATGAGGGTGCCCTTCCATCGTAGAAATCTAAGGGGTCAAAGATCGGAGGTGAAAGAGAACCCTTGAAACAATGAGAATATGTTTTCTAGCCTAGAGAATATGGATGAATAATTTGTTCTGTCGAAGGATATAGCTATGGAGGAGTTTCCACTAGAAGCCACTAGTGACAAAAAAGTAGAAAAGTGGAAGTCCCCATAAGACAAAGCCCCACCAAATTGCTTTGTCTCCTTACCCGGGACTGGTGAAGTCTTATCGATGCTTGAGGAAAGCCCAGATTCTTTTACAAAGGAAGGATTTCTAATGGGACTTATCAATTGTTGGGTGCAGAAAGACCTCTCATATCTTCCCTAAGATCAAAAATAAATTTATGTGTAGGGGTATTTGTGTTGAAAAAGCAAAGGTTTTGCGACAGAGATCAGAGACAGAGGGCCAAGAGATATAAAGGGGGAGAAGGATAAAGGAAAATAATCAATGATCAAATAAGTGAAATGCAAAGGTAGAAAGACAATGAAGGATCCACTCTCTGTAACCTAGAATAGAGAAGAAATCAAGAGGAGTTGTTGTGGAGAAAAAAATGAAGAGTCTAATGGCTAAAGGAAGGGGAGAAAAATTCTAGTTTCTTCCACAAATCAATGATTAAACATAGGAATAATAACTTGATAGTATCCCTAAAAGGTAAGTATGGGAAAAGGAATCTTATTCATGAAGAGATTGAAGATGAATTGGTGTTCCATTTTAAAGATATTCTGCAGGAGCCTCCTCAGAATATGTTGCAAGCTATAAATAAGATCACAACCTACATTCCTAAAATAGATATTAATGATCAGAATGAAGTTTTTATGTGGAGGGTTAATTTTGAAGAAGTAGAGTTTGTGGTGAAGGAAATGCAGCAAAACAAAGCCCCATGTCCAGATGGTTTCACTTTGGAATTTTTCAAGGCGTGTTGGAACTTCTTGGGTGAGGAGGTTTATGAAGTGGTGGAGGAATCTAGGAAATCTCAAAAAATATATAAAGGGTTGAATGCTACATTTTTAGAATTTATTCCTAAGGCTGGTAAGACTAAAGAACCTAATGGATTCAGATCAATATCATTGTATAATTTCATTTATAAAATTATTTCACTTGGTATAGTGAATAGACTGAAGCCCTTGTTGAATCAACTAATTAGCCCTGAACAAATTGGTTTTGTGGAAGGGCATAATATCTCTGATGGAATAGTTCCAGTGCAAGAGGTGGTTCACTTTCTAAGATCCAATTTGTATCCAAGTATGATGATAAAACTCAATTTCTCAGAGGCATATGATAGGTTGAATTTGGATTTCCTCTTGTAGGCTTAAATGCTTACGATTTCTCATGGCAATGGATTTCCTGTATTAGATCTCTTGATTCATCTCCATTTTTCTCTATATTGATTAATGATTCTCCATCAGTCACTTGTAATCCAACTATGGGTCTCTGAAAGGGAGACCCTTTATCCCCCTTTTTTGTTTATCTTGACAACCGAAGGTTTAGGGAGACTTTTTAAAGATGTGGTTTCTAGGGGAAAGCTTAAGGGTCTGAGGATATTCGGGGAAGACCTTCGCATCACCCCTCAATAGTTTGTTGATGATGTGTGTCTATTCATGTTGGATAATTTCATGGAAGCAAGATCAATTCACTCTCTATTGGAAGTCTTTATGTAAGCATTAGACGCTCTAATAAATAAAGAGAAGTATAACATTTTATTTTTTAATTGCAATGTCTCAGTTCAATGGTACTTGGCTAGGACTCTAGATTCTAGGATGCATCCTTTCTTTCTAAGTATCTTTGAGTGCCTCTTGCACTTAATTCAAAGAAGCCAGTATGATGCTATGAGATGTAAGAAAAATTGGAAAATAAAGTTAAGAATTAGGCCTTCAGAGCTTTAAATTTAGTCGGGAGAGTGGTGTTAACAAAATCAGTGTTACAATCTATTCCTCTATACCAAATGGAAGTGATGCATATTCCAGGAGGTACCATCAAGGAAATAATCATTGTTTGGAGAAAATTCCTTCGGAGAGGTGATAACAAGACTAAGAAGTGGGCATTGATGGTGTGGGAGAAGCTTTGTTTGCACAAATATGTTGGCAGTTTGGGCTTAAGAGACCTAGAAGCCTTATGTGAAGCACTGGGGGCTAAATTATGGTGGCCATGGGGGATGGGTGGTAAAAAAATTCAGAGACATGTATGGAAGAGAAAGTATAAGCCCCAATCTACTTAGGAAGCTTGTATTCAAGATCTCAATTACTACCCTGGATCCTAGTTTTGGATATGGGCATAAGTGAGTATGAAACTAATAAGAGACCATGCATTTTGGGAAGTGAGAAAAGGGGATATAACCAGGATTTGGGAGGACTCATGGTAGCATCTCCCATACCTATCGGAAAATTCAAAGTGGGTGGAGATAGAAAAATTTACTAAATGAAGGGGAGGCCAAAAGATGGTGTGTTTTTGGAAGGAGAATTGTGATTCTTGATTTTGTTGAACCTATAAACTTAAGGAGGATTGGGAAGGTCAATAGGGAGAAATACCTTGGGATAGTTTTAATAAATAATTTGTGAAGAGGCAAGTTCAGATAGCTCATGGCCATGAAAAATTTAGGTGGGGTTATAATCTAATTGGTATGTTTACTTTTAATGAGGCATATGTCACCTTGGTAGGATATAAGGAAGTAGTGAAAGATTTGCTTTGGAAGGTGGTATTGTCTTGCAATATTTGGCCAAAGGTAAGCCACTTCCTTTGGTTGTTGGTGAACAACAAAATATTAACATGGGACCAAATCATAAGGAGAGGTTTCTAGGGCCCTCTATATGTTTGTTGTGCCAATATCAAGAGGAATCAATAGAACATAGGTTTAATTCCTACCTATTTGTGGAGGAAGTTCGAAAATTGATTTTGGAAAATTTTGGTCAAATGAATCGAAACAAGGAAGATGTGGGCCTGGGACTTAGTCAATGGAGAAGAGTAAAATTTTAAAATCCCATCATTAGTAGAGAATGGGAATTGGCAGGAGGATATTATGAACATTCTAGAAGGAGAGGAATGTGAGGATATTCAAGGGTAAGTGTAGAAAGCCGAGAGACATAAGTGCTATTGTGAAGAAATATATTCGAGAAACAATTATGGTGGTTCCATGGTCTAGTGACAATTGGAAAATGTGAAAAGGGGATGCAAACATTATGAGAAATATGGATCTGAGTGTGGATATGATATTGTTCAAATCAAGGTTACCCATAAAGATGAGAAATAGTGAAGCAGCAAGATTCTTCCCCGTGGAAGGTTTCATCAAACTAAATTTTGATGGTGAATCAAAGGGAAACTTGGGTGTGGCAGGTTTGGGAAGTGTGATTAGAGACAACAACTCCAATGTAATGAGAGCGTTCACTCAGAGTTATGACTCCATTAGTAATAACATGATGGAATTACAGGCCCTCGAACATGGTCTCCTGATTGCAATAAGAGAGGGTTTCAAATTATTGCAGGTGGATGGGGATTCACGCTATGTAATTAATTTCCAATAGCACTTGATCATATGTCAACCACCAGAGAAGGTAGTTAATAGCTGAAGATTGGAAGCGCTGGTTTAGAGCATTAAAAGTTTGATTAGTTTTTTTTATTATATAACTACTCATCATTCAAGAAGATCTGGTAATAAGGTGGCATATTTTCTTACCAATTTGGGTTGTCAGGGAAGAGAGGTGGACATAAATGATTGTTGGCCCCACATGTAGACTATGATTAGAAGGAGGACCTCAATCTTTTGCTAGCAGGTGATAGGTGGATCCTTGATGGGGGTGTTATGAAGGGCGACAAGGGGCTTGGGTCTTTGTGCCCACCACCATCGGTGTATTAACAAATATTTATGGATGGCGTATGCACTTGGTACTTGGCATGAAACTCTCCTGTTGGTGCGGGGTTTAGGAGGCAATGGAGTCGATAATCGAAAGCATTAGTGAAGTTGAGGATGGTAAAGATGAGGGTTATTCATTGCTTCTGGTTTATGAAGGAAGTGGCAGTCATTGATGGAAATTCCTTAGCGAGGGTGTTGAATCCCTAGCTTATGTGGTTTTGTGATTCCTCAGTCCTTGCAGTGAGTAATTCCACATCCCAGAGTGAAGATCTTGAGTGCTAGGTTTTCAATTCTTGGTCACCAGATAGTTTTTGTCAGCTTGATTATATACGGGAGGGGAGTCAACGACCCCCGATGACTCTTTTCTACTTGTATATGGAATTGGTAAGCCTTTTAGCCTTCTTTTGGTCCCCTTTTCTCTTGAGAAGTCAAGTTTGTTTAATTCTTATGTGGCTTTAAGTTATTGGGGTCCTAGATCTTATTTAAGGGATGGCTCGTTTTTTTTAAGGTTTGGGTCTCTATGAAAATTCTACCCTTGTGGGGGTTGTGTTCTTTGAATTTGAGTCTTCTTGGTACAGTTAAATTGAATATTTTGAGTTCAGGTATTGTCAGGGAGTCTTGGAAAACAAGTTCTATTGTGTGTTGGAGTCGATGTTGGGTTATCTCTCCCTAGGCTATTGGGTATTATAGTGTCTAGATTCTAGTGTTTTATTTGGGGCGCTCAATGTTTAAGGGGTTTGAGTCTTTGGCTGAAAAGGAGCTTCCCATTTCCCTGGGGTGTCATTCTATGTCAGAGGTTAATACTTGTGGCTAGTGATTCTATGATGTTGTCCTTTGGTGGTTCCTGGTTTTTGATAGTGTTGAGTTGTGTCAGTAGATTTGTCCACTTGCATTTAGAATTAATCCATACAAAGAAGTAAAGGAACCCTCATGTAGTCTGAACATGCCAGTGAGGCAGAGAGGAAGAAGCAGGAGGGGTGGATGAGAAAGAGGCTAACAAGGGAAACATGGGGCCAAGTTGTTCACCCATGACTCAATGGTGACATATTATAATGTCGTTCCCCCAAAGATGCACTAGGAGATTCGTGAGTTGGAAATCAAAGATGGGGAGGAGAGGCATTCCTTCTGAGACCCAATGTTATTGGAGAACATGTCCAAGTGGGTGCATGGCCCTACTAATATGATGGGAAGGAGCAAGAAGTACCTGAATTAAATATCATTGCAAAAGTAGATGAAGACACTTCTGGGGTTGGTGTTAAGGACAATAAAGTTGAAAAATACAACATTTTCGCCTCCATCGAAGATGTGAAAAGGATATTGCAGAACCCAAGGTTCTATGTGGACAACATAGATACTTTCTTTATGCATGTGGAAAGTCGCATTCCCTGTGACTTTGGGGGGGGGATACATTTATCCCCCAGGCTTTAGTGCTCGGGCCCCAACTGCCATCTCCTCCTCTAAGGATGAGTAGCTGGGACAAACGTTGGAGTGATTCCTATTGATGTCAAGTTTTATGGTAGTTCCTTGATCCCAAAATAATATTGATGTAGCAAGGTTAGGGCCATGGGGTTTAGGTTTTGGTCTCAGTTGGAATGCAATGGTTGGCTAAAATATTGGGGCAAGGGAGTTCGACTCCTGGTGCATGCTTTCAATGCTTAATTTATGTGGACTATAGATACTCTTGGCTTGACATTCGATTAGTCTTCACTGGGTCTGTCGGTGACGGTGATGTATATCCTGAGGTTAGGGCTCTCAGCCTCACTAGAGGCTTCTTTTGTGTTATGTCATGTAAATTATGTCTTGTTTGTCTATGCAAAGAGTATGAAATCTCAATTTATATGTAGTGGTCTAGTTTTATGGTCTTTTTATGGAAAATATTGAGTTGTTTTCCTCCCTCTATCTATTTTACTATCAATAATACAATCTAAATCTTTAAAGTAATAATTTTTTTAATTTAAAACAATAAAAAAAATGTTTTTATGAATTTTCTATAATAAAAAAAATTAACTTTTTACAAGATTCCTATTAAATTTTTGAAGAAAAAAAATCCATATTATCAATATTCCTATCAAATTTGAACTTGAGTAAAAACAAATATCATTATTTCTATCAGATATGAGCAAAACAAAACTATAAAAAAATTACGTTTTAATCAATGGTTTGTTCTTTTTAAGAGGTGGAGTAAAGCATTCAAAACCACCTATCCAAAAGTCTTATCAAATTTGAGAAGAAAACATCATATGAATTCTTTAATTTAATTAATTATTTTTCATTGATAATCATTAGAGTGCCATTAAAAAATACTACTTACCTAATGTATTTCTAGAAATCCTTTCAAAGACTAACTATCTAATTTAATAATAATTTTTTTCTTTTAAAAGTGAAAAAATAAAAAATAAATAAAAATTGGATAATTTTATTTTATTTTTTCCACGGGGTCAAGTTATATAATTCACTTATCAAAGAGATTTAGAACAGCCGGTGAAGGAGCGTGCTGTTAAGGCGCTCCGTAAGCAAATGGTCACTGGTTCTAGTCTCGCTGATACCAAAAAATCCAGCATGGTTACCAGTGGTGCGGCTCAGGCCAGGTGCGATCCCCGGGTGACTTTGATGGCTTAGATGCCCCTGAGTCGTGAGTCATGACCTCTCAGCAACAGAGTAAGAGTGATTTTCAGGATTCACCCACTTATCAACTAAAAAAAGAGTTATATAATTCACTTGCTCTTTTTAAAATTTTCATAATTATTTTAAAATTATTTAAAATTTTTAAAACCAAAAATAACTATTTTCTTAAAATTCCCATGAAATAATAATTTAAAAAAAAAAATTCATAAAACAATAATTTATAGAAAGTCTCTATAAAAGAAATATTTTCTACGGAAAAAATAATTTGATTGCAATTTGTATAAAACAATTTTTTTTTACAATTTTAATAAACCAATAACGGTTAACAAAATTTTATTTAAATTTGAAAAAGTAAAATCATATTTTCCATAAAATATCTATAAAAGAATAATTTATATATAAATAATTTTTCTATTAAACTTGAAAAAGTAAAATATTATGAATTCTACATTATAATTTTTTTTTTTTATTTAATTTTGTTTGGAGTGAATTATATTTACTTTGCAAAGAAGGGATTACATAAAAAATTATCATAAATCATACTAATATATCATAAGGGAGGTCATACCATAACAAAAAATGTATCCATCAAAGGTATAGAAGAGACATCATGAAACTAACAAAACTAACAAAACTAACACCACACAGGCTTAAGACAAGGCACTAGTATATCTAGAGACATATAGAGTCAACTACAAAGGAGAAACCAAGAACTCAAATCATAGCATAGTTAAGGAAAAGGCTCAGAATTAGAGCCTGCCATAGGGATAATGGCTAATAGATGTATTGGAGATTTAGTAACTACTGGAGGGATGCCAAGATGTTGCTCAATCCTTTCCAACCTATGATCTATCTTCTTCAACCTACGATCAGAATCATTCAGGTGCCCATGCATGTGATCCATGGATTGTAATAGGTCCATCAGGGAATCATGGCAACCTAATAGGGTATGTCCCAAGAGAAACTTCATTTGCTAGTACAAATATAATTTTTGCACATACTAATTAAATCTTCCTCTCGTATGTCTCATGTCAAGGATCCATCCTATCCACTCTGCCAACACTTTGGAATCTGAGAGGGAATTTCTTTGGGTAGAAGCTTTTCGTTTAGATTGGGCTAATTCTTCATGCATGTGCACCAGAATCTACTCACTATATCTAGTTGCAAAACCTACTACTCTTTGATGTATAATGGAGTTTCCTTGACAAGCATGCTCCTCATAATAGGTAGCCCTTATTTATGCTCTTTCTCCCTTTTGAGGCATGGTGAAGACAATACCTTGGGTCTATGCTACAAGGATTGAAATGCACTGGAAAATCGACCCTTCTCTGACCTAGATCCACCTCAAATTTGAATGGTCAAAACCTAATTTATGCATGGCCTAAACAGACACCATCAGGGGATATTTATATCAAGGTGGACACCTATTGATGGAGCTTCCAAAATTTGTCCTCTTCTTTGCTAGACTCCAAGAAGCCACAAGCTTACACTTCCACTAGCTAAAATGGTTTGGACTAAGACGAGGGACCTCAGATAGTATACAAATCCACCACCCAACCCACATAGAGACAAGAGAAAAAATATATAGCCTCCACCCAACTCACATAGAGGCTAGAGAAAAAATACAAAACCTCCAACCAATCCTTACAAGGGATTGATAGTCGATACACTAGCCAAGAATAATGGATTCCCACATAAAAAAAACACCTTCCACTCAAAATGTTCTCATACCATAACTAGTGACCCCATACCATACCATAACTTGATTCCATTTTCATCATTGGTGGAAGTTCTCGCCTCTATTAGTGGTTTTCATTAGCGGTTATTGCTCATAAGGTCTCAACTCTATTTCATGTAGATGCAAGAGGCATACTTATTGAAATGTTCTTCTATATTTTGTCCAATACATTCAAAACCATCTCCTTGTTTCCACTCATGTGGGATTATGGGAGATGCATTAGTTATTTCCTTCTAGTGGGTCTCTTCTCATTAAATTTGGCATATTTTCTCAATGAAGAGATTTAGAGATTTTATAGTACCTTAGGACTTGTAGCTATCATTGGAAGGATACCCCACTATCAACAATAGGAATACATCAATGTCCCCTCATCTATAGATTCTATAAGTGTTCGATTCTATCTCATCTATTCACACTTTTTTGAATTTAGTTGGTACCTTTATGCCTATTACCATTATTGGTGGGTTTTCACATATATTGATTGTAAACATTAATGACCAATAACCAAACAATGTCTCCTATATTTGATTATCTTATTTGTTCAAATATCATATGGTTTTTTATTTAGTAGGTTTGGATTGAAGACCTTGGACCAATAATAGCATTCCATCTTTATGCTACTGCCTAAGCTACAAAAATAAATGCCAGTTACCTATATCATGTTGGTACTTTTTGAGGATTAATTTTGCTATTTCATTGTTCCAAGGCTTCATTCTAATATGTATTTAGACATACATCCATTATTTATTTGTTCATTCTTATGATCATGGTTTTTCCATTGTTATACTTGTCATAACTTAACAAAATACTTTATATGATTCTAAATATTTTATTTTGGTTCTGTGTCACCTGATTTTGGATTGGCATGTTCAAAATTGGATGTTTTTGAAGTTGTGATTCCTCTACCTAGTAATTAGGTGGCAATGACTATCCTGTAGAATTATCGTGGCTCATCAATAGTAATGTTGCAGGTTCATTGTAGATTTCCTATAACTATGTAATATTTTAGTTGTGAGATTCATGTAGCTTGCTTATGACACAAGATTATGAAACACTTCAAGGAAAGGTAAGTCTGGAATCTAATAAAATTTCCACCCAATAGCTGAAAAAATATGAAAAAACATATTCTAATAATTATGTTTTCCAAAATTTCATTTTACATATCAAAAAGGGTGGAAAACACTAGAAAAGGTAAGTAAGTTGTATGTACGAAATTGTTAAAACTATGTAAAAAGGGTGGACATGCTAGATACCATCATCTCCCACCAACTAATATTAGTGCATGTCCCCATGAAATTCTATTTTCCCCTCTTGATTTGATGACTCTGATTATGGAGTGATCAAGAAAATAGTGCTCTAATGATAGGAGTGGCCTTCTTCTTCCACTTTATAGTAAACCAAATTTTGGTAAGTAATGGTCCAAAATATTCCCCATATTTTCCTTCCTATCTAGGGTTCCATAAAATGGGTAAATTAAGTTTTAGTTTAATCCAATGATTTCCATGTTATTTTAGACAATTAATGTATTTGTAAAATTAATCTAAAGTTATTTTTCATAGGTACAGTCCATGCACTTGGACTAGTTTTCTTTCCCTGCGACATTGGTGATCCAAATTTATGAAGGAATGAAATGAAATACAAATTTAAAATAGAAAAATAGAGACACAGTGAAACTGAACTTTAATTAATAAATAACAAATGTTGAAAATTGTTTACATGCAAAATGAAAGTAAACTAGCACGGGTTATGGTAGCTTATCTTTGAGAAGAGATGTGATGGCTACATGCCTTTGAATTGTGTTATAATGAGGTTTAGAGGCATTTTTATAATGAAGAAATAATGATAAACCATAAACATTCAAAAACCTAACCCTAAGAGATGAAGCACCAAAAGGTATTGGCCCCGATGGGGTTAGTTGGAATGTCAACTTCATAGGGCCGTAACTTTGGCATACAATATTTGTTTGATAGCATAATATCCCATTAGAAAGTTCTATCCAGGTAAAAAAAAAATTGACTACAAATTTAAGATAAAGCCTCACAGTTACCCATTTCCCTATAAACATCGTTTAGGGCCTCAAAATAGCTCCAGAAGTTCAAGCCCTAAAAACTGCAAAAAATAGAAAATGAACAAGATAAGAAATCATGTTGAAAAATAGGAAACTGATAGAAGAAAATGATAAGGGAGCAAGTGGAATAGGAAAGTGGCCACAAATATCCCACTAGATCAATCCTCCCCCCTTAGGAAGTAATGGTCCCCATTACATTGAATTCCTCCATGAAGTGAGGAAACTTCTACTGAACTTGTTCCTTTGTGAGCCTCTTGCCTTGGTGCAGGAGTTGGTCATCTTTCATAACCTGATATGGTTGAATCCTTTGTTGGAAAGTGTTCTTAATTTTTGTTTCCATGATCTGATCAGTTCTGGTCTATTTAATGCAATTTGGGTTGAGCTCTGTTGGTGTCATTTTCTCAACAATATCTGGTGTGTTCAACAATGGTGGAAAGTATGGTTGAAGGTGGTCCACATTGCTTACTGGGTGCATGCTAAGGAATGGGGGGATAGTTAGCTCAAAAGTGTTGTCACCCACAACCTTGGTGATTGTGCAAGGCCCGCATTGGAGTGGTTGAATCTTGTGATGGGCTCCAGAAATGCATTCCTTCTATAAATGCAACCAAACCTTGTCACCCACTTGAAACTTATGTGGCATACGATGTTGATCATGATGTTTTTTGTACTTAGTATTGGATTTATCCAGTATATCATGAACCTACTGGTGGATGTTTTGAATGTGTTCAATAAACTTGATGGCTTTATTAGATTCAAATTGAACATGTGTAGATTTTTTCTGTGTACTTGCAAGAGGCATTGCAATATCAATGGGACACAAGGGTTCAAATCCCAGACCCACTTGGAAGGGGTTGTGGCTAGTTGAGATATGGAGAGATATTTTGTAATTGTGGTTCACATAGGGGCAACTCTCATCCCATGTTCATGGATGCTAAGAATTTTACATGCATAATATGTGCATTATCGCCTTGTTGACGACCACTATCTAGCCATCATTTTAGGTGGGGAATCCAATCGACTTGGTGAGGTTGGTGTCCAAGAATGACCAGAGGATCAACTAGAATGTGCTTAGGAAATTAATATTTCTCTCTGATATAATGGTCTATGGGATCCCAAAATTTACCCATACTGATTCAAAGAAGATCTTTGCAGTGGCTTCTACTATGATACTCTTCTTGCAGGCAACCAATATGGCCATCTTAGAAAATATATCAACAACCAAAAACACACTGTCAATACCATGTTTGGTAGAAGTAAGGCTAGACATATAGCCCCTGGATATGGATTCCCAAGACTGACTAGGAGTAGGTAGAGGAGTGTATAGGCCTTGCTTCTTAATGGTTGGCTTAACAATGACATAGGATGTGCAAGACCTGATATATTTTCAAATATCTTGTTAGAGTGTTGGCCAATAAAAATACTTTTGTAGTATTGCCACTATCTTCTCCACACCAAAGTGCATTGTGAATTAACTGTAATATGACTCCCAAATCAGCTTGGCACACTTGCTTGAATTAACAAAAAGATGACCCAGATATCACAACACTCTACCTGAAGGTCTAAGTCTTGAACTGGACTTCCCTCCATCAACATCTTGTAGTTGACAACAAATTTTGAGTCATTTTAATATAGTTGTGGCCATCCAGAAGTATCATGGCGACAAGAGTTGAGAATTATCGCTAGTTCCATAATCAAGGGCCAGCTGAGGTCATATGCAATGTGATTGGTGCTCCATTTCTTGTATTTAATGTTCAAATGGAATTATTGCAGGTATGTGGACCATTTCTAATGGCGATCATTTTATAACTTCCCTTATGTTCATATAGATTGAAGATCTATGTGTATGATCATCTCCTTCCCATGAATATATTATTTCTATTGTTAGTAGACCTTCATGATAGAATACATTTCCTTATCATAGGTGAGGTACCTTCGAACATTATCAACAAGTGTCTCATTATAATAAGGCATTAGATTCCCTTACTGAGTGAGGACTACAATAAAACATACTTAGAGGAATATGTCTCAATCTCATATGGTTGTTACAGGTATGGAAAAGTGAGGTTTGTTGCAGACAAAAGGTGTTGTTTCATTTCATTGAATTCCTTTTGTTGTGACTCAAACAAAAAAAATAACTTTGTTTTTTCTCCACCCTTGGTAACTTGACTCAAGGGCCAAGTGATATAAAAGAAACCAAACACAAATATCCAATAGAAATTAGCAAGGCCTAGGAAACTGCAAAGCTCTGTTAGATTCGTAGGGGTTGGCCAATCCTGAATGAATTGGATCTTAGATACATCCAAATGCACACATTTCTCATCAATTATGTAGCCCATATATTGGGCTTGGTCCATTCCAAAGGAGTATTTCTCTAAGTTGGCACATAGCTTGCACTATCACAGTGTTTGAAGGACATGTCGAATATGTTGCAAGTGCTCTACCCAACTCTTGTTGAAAATGAGGATATCATCGAGATGTATAACCATGAACGAGTTTGTGAAAGGTTGCAAGATTTCATCCATCAACATCATAAAAGTTTCAAGGGCATTTGTCAACTCGAAGGGCATGAACAAGCACTCAAAGAGACCCTCCTTGAACCTGAAGGAAGTCTTACATACATTTGTGGGTTCTATTGGAACTTGGTGATAGTCGGACATCAAATTGATATTGATGAAGTACTTAGCCCCATTAAGCTATTCAAGAAGGTTATCAATCCATGGAATCAGGTATATGTTCTTGATTATCATTTTTTTCAATGCTCAATAGTCAATGCAGAGTCTCCAGGTCCCATCATTCTTCCACACAAGTACAATTGGGATCCCACAAGATGATGAACTTCGTTGAATGTGCCATTTTTGTAGCATCTCCTAGATCTGCCACTTGATTTCTTCATTTTCCAGGAGAAAGAAACAACAGATTATCCCATTAGGTAGCGGTGCACTGAGGATCATATCGATGAAATGCTTAGTATGAAAGTGCAAATTTACCCCTGTGGTGAGGAGAAGATGTCCCTATACTCTTCGAAAACCTTGTCCACTTACTTCTACTACATGGCAGAACCATTTTAAGAGGCCATGGATGTGGCCATGATCTTCCCCTTACTTTGAGAGTGAATAGGAAGAAAAAAAATCCCAATCTGGGAGATGATCTTACTACATTTCTTAGTAGAGATCAAAGAAATGGAGGTAAATGGGGCTACCTCTAGTATCCTATATAGTTTTATACCCAAAGTGATAATAATAGTACGAGATATGGAATCATACACAAAATGACACATCTACAAGTATGGTTGGCCTATTAAAACATCACAAACTTCAAGGGGGAACAACATCCCAAAATACCTCTTCCATGAAAGGCTTGATGTTGTAGGGTGGGAAACATTTTTGGTTGACATGGAGATCTTGCCCTTGGTGGAGCCACCCAATGGTGTATGGATATAGGTGTGTTGTTGTCGACAAGCCAAACCTCTTAACAACCTTTACCGAGATGAGGTTCTTCTGACTCCCACTATTGATAATGAACTATAGAAGAGCACCCTTCACCTACATCTATGAGTGGATGAGATGCTCACCCTCCTATGAATCTTCACACTCACTTTTCTTAACCTTGGTGGTGGCAATAATAGGTTGGTTTTTGCATCAATTATTTGTTTCCTTTTGTTATGTTTTGGCTCAGATTCAAAGCGTGCATATAACTCTGAAGATTTCATTTCAACCACCAATGAATTCTTTGTGTGGCATTCACTTGTGTTGTGAGTTGGGCTCTTATGGAACTCACAACACTTTCATGTGTCTTTCTTCATATTCCCATTGTTATTCTTTCCTTGCAGCTTAAATGAATTGTATTGAGTCATTCCACCTTGGCTCTATCCTTTGATCTATTGTTTGGGGGTGCCCTTTCCCTACTTTGGGTTCACATATCCAAAGTCCCACTTATTCTATTTAAATATCTACTTGATATTGATAGCATATCAGTATGTTGCACCAAGAAAGGAGATGTCCAGGAACTCCATTTTTGCTTGGATGTATTTATGTAGACAACCAAATGTACTTGAGCACCATATGTTTCTCAAAGTCCTTGATACCTAGCTTCGTGCATAGGGTATGAAATAAATTCGTGAACTATGGCACTTCTTTATCCCTTTCCTGTGGTAGTGTGGTCCATTTTATGTACTTGTCTTCATATCTCCTAATAGGTTAATATTTTTCCTTAATAACATCTCAGAAAAGCTCTCAAGAAGGTGCGACCGAAAATAATGAAGATTCCTACTCTGCCCTTTTCTCTTAGTATGTTTCCCACTAGTCCTTGACATGGGGGGTGGCCTTAAGGAGTGAAAAAGTAATTTTTTTCTCTATCAGAAAAATTATGGACCGAAAAAATCCTTC
The DNA here is from genome assembly GCA_031772625.1 of Pinus tabuliformis. Taxonomy (NCBI): domain Eukaryota; kingdom Viridiplantae; phylum Streptophyta; class Pinopsida; order Pinales; family Pinaceae; genus Pinus; species Pinus tabuliformis. The sequence continues at coordinate 1,055,025,293 of CM062805.1, forward strand.
CAGTAGATTTAACCATTTATCTAGATCATCTGCGTCTATTTAACCTTCAAACATGGGAATGTCAAAATTAACTTGTACCTTAAAGGGGGTAGTGCCTCCAAAGTTACTAGCAGATGAAGATGCTTCATGCATTAGTATTTACCAAAGTATCTAGGAAAAATTATCTATCATTGCATTCCTCTATCACTCAATGGATTCGATGAGCAACAATTTGAAAGGATATTCTAATCCCTCGTGTTTCTTTTATTCTTCCATGGGATGCCATTAGGGTCAGCGGAGACAGTCTTGAAAGGGTTCAAGTAGTTTGAGTCCCAACTCCTTATACCCTGACCTCATTGGGGACATATACAAAAAAGAAAGAAAGAGTAGACTGCTTTGATAACATTGATCTAGACTTATGAAAGAATGAAATGAAATACAAAATTAAAACAAAAACAAAGAGATACAATGAAACTAAAATTCAATTAATAAATAAATAAATGTTAAAATTTGTTTACATGTAGAATGAAAGTAAACCAGCTTGGGCGATGGTATCTTATCTCTAAGAAGAAATGTGATGGATACATGTCTTATAAATTATGTTACAATGAGGCTCAGAGGCATTTTTATCATGAAGAAATAATGAGAAACCCTAAATATCCAAGAAACTAACCCTAAGAGATGAAGCACCAAAAGGTATGGGCCCCAATGAGGTTAGTTGGAATGCTAACTTCACTAGATCATAACTTTCATAAAATATTCATTTGGCGTGCATGATAGCTCATTAGAAAGTTCTATCTAAGGAAAAAAACTTTCAATTGTAAACATGAGTATTTCCTAGTTCCCCAAAAAAAATGTTTAGGGCCTCAAAACGGCTCTGGAAGTTCATGACCCAAAGATTGCCAAAAATCGAAAACTGTTGAAATAGGAAACTATGCTGAAAAATATGAAACTAATAGAAAATAGTGCTAGGGGTCCAAGTGGAATAGGTGGGTGGCCACTATATCTACTTGGATCAATTGATTTCCTCCAATGTACTCTAACATTATTTTATTCATTTTCAATATTTAGAAACCTAAAAAAGGAAAAATATTCAAATATGATAAAAATGAGAGAGGGAAACAATAATAAACATCTTTATTTAGTCAACAGTTGTTTTGATTTGTCTCACCCTTGAACAAAGAACCAAATTTTGAGTAGTGTACTCAAAATTTTAGGTTTTAGTATATAATCTTACGAAGATGAAGATTGATTTTTGAGTTGATAACTCCTTCAACTAGTTAATCTTCTAGTCACTATGGAGAGTTTCTTAGTGCCTTATGCGTCACAAATTCATATTTTTGTTCCACTTTGCATCAAATTCCACCCAAGTCACCATTTTGTTGTGTTTATGATCAAGGTAAATTTTATCATGTGTCATCCATTCCTCATATTTTCTTTACTTTCCATGCCATCCTTCCTAGTTTTCAAGTACCATCATTTTCGATGTTCTTTACTCATGTCAATGTGGAAGGTCTCTACTGACCTCTTATTAGTGGGTAATATCTCATTGACTCTAACATATTACTCTAAGAGTTTAACCTAGATCCAATGGAACCCTAGGACTATTTTTGACATTGATATGTTACATTATGCATAGATGATAATGCATCAATGGTAACTAATTGAGTCATTTCCCATGTGTTTAAAAACAAGAGGTTTTTTCAAACACTCAAATTCATGTTATAACTCATATTCCATTTTCATGATTGGTGGAAGTCCTCACCTTTATTAGTGATTTTCATTAGTGGCCATTTCTCATAGGGTCTCAACTCTCTTTCATGCACTATTCCATATAGTGCTTCCAAGAGGCATACTTGACATGTTCTTCTATATTTTTCCAATACCTTCAAAATAATCTCCATATGTCCACTCATGATAAATGATGGGAGATGCATCAAATTTGTCACATTTTCTCTAGGAATGAGATTTAGATAGTTTATATCACCTTTAGGACTTGTAGTCATTAGTGGAAAGATCCCTCACTATCCTCATGGGAATAAATCAATGTCCCCTGATATATAGGTTCTACAATTGTTTAATGATGGATAATTTATTCATGCTTACTTGAATTCAATTGCTACCTTGATGCCCATTACGATTATTGGTGGGTTTTTAAATCTGTTTATGGTATACATTAAGGACCAATAACCAAAAAATGTTAGATCTAAGACTTTTGTGATCCATAATGTAGATATCAGTCTTTCGAATTAATCACATCGTTAGGATTTGATTAATCCTAACGATGTGATTAATCCGAAAGACTGATATATAAACCAAAAAATGTTTCCCATGTTTGATTAACTTATATATTCAAATGGAATATAATTTTACATTTAGTGGGTTTGTATTAAAGAATTCTATCCCAGAGTATCATCCCATCTTTATGCCGCTACCTAAGCTGCAAAAAACAATACCAATCACTCATATGACATGGTACTTTTTGAGGATCAATTTTTCCATTTCATTGTTCTAGTTACCCTCCTAAAACATATTGAGACATATATCCATTGCACATTTGTTCATGCTTATGATCTATTTTGACATGGATCCACTATATTTCTTTTCATGGACATGATCATTGTTTTTATATATATTTCATGGATATGCAATGAACTTTATTTGGTAGGCATTCTTTTCCACACTTGAGCATGGGTTTACATTCCTTATGAAAGAGATTCATCTAATACCTTGTTGTTTATTGTAGGTGGTTTCCTACCGAAATCTAGTGAACTCCATCTATTCCCACTTGGTAGCTTCTTCCACCATACAGTAATGCATTTTGACCATCAACTCCCCTTCCAATCTTGCACATTAATTAAAATCTATTATAACATATATTATAGTTGAGATGCATTTGTTTGGCCTTCATCCCCTTCATATCTATATTTGTTAGCATTAATACACTCAAAACTCTATTGAAAAATCCTTCTTAGCAATCTACTTTCACTTTATTATCATTCTATGAGCAAGAACTCACCCTTTTCATTGATCAAAACTATGAGTACAAAAAAATTACTAAAAATATATAAAAAGGTGTGAAAACCATGTGCTCTTAAGAGATGATTATAGGGAAACTACTTTTGTAACTCACTGAATCCCATGGAAAACAATATTAACCATATTGAAATGGTATAAAAGAGACCTACTTTAAGAGAATGTTAAAATATATATTGTTACAACAAAATTATATTCTAGCTAAAAGTAATCATAACCATTATATCCTATGGTTTTTTATCCTAATCTCCTAGAAATCCTTGTTTTTAGCAATTTTCATCTCCCTTTTCTTGTGATTGAGGTCTAATACATCTTGGTATTCCTCTTCCTTACATGGAGCAGAACAGAGGAGATGAAGTAGTCCTAAGTGTCACGAGGATGGAGGGATCTAGACAATGGTCATAGATAGTATGGATAGTAAATTTGTGTATACTTTTGTTATTGATTTTAATAAAAATGGAGATATATCCACGCCCCCCTCCCCCCCAATTTCTAGTTATCTGTATCTATCTAATATCTATTTTATCATTTAGTAGTAGTCCTAACTGTCCTAATAGAAGTTAGTTAGAGTAGTTATTTTATTGTCTCCTACCTACTATCCAACTAGGTGAGTGCCTCATAACCAACTAATAGTTATTTTGAAATTCTCATAATCTACTCTAGAGAAATATTAACATTGTTCTTTGAATTTTTATTATATTATGGTAAATAATAACCACATGATACATAAGTTTTATTTGCAATAATTTCTTTACTTTATAAAATGTTTATGATATTTATTTTATTCCCTAAAATTTTGTATATATATACTTTCTCATTAATGCAGATTTGTGCCTACTTCAACTTTTTTTTCCAATTCTAATAATAAAAGGAATAAATTTTAAATAAATTAAAATATAATTTAAAATTATTAAAGTTTAGCGATTAGTAATAAATTTTACAATATTTAATGGATAATAAGTTAATTTTTTAATCGCATTTAAGAACCCTTACCATGGGAAGCCAATTATCGATGAGAGTCCTTTACTATGGGAAGTCAAATATCTACATGGGAAGACCATCAGACTTGAAAGGACGTGGCATTTCTCAAAAACTTGTGCAATAATGTATGGGAACAAGTATATATATATATAGCGTTTCTCAAAAACATGTGCAATAATGTATGTGAACAAGTATTTAAATTTTACAATAATTAATGGATAATAACTTAAGCTTCCTGCCCCTGAAGATGAGTGAAGCGTTCACACAAAATATTGGTCTCTTCAAACAAAACACACAAGATTCCAGAAGTTCTAAACAACATTAAGTTAAAGTTTTCATCACATTTAAGAACCATTACCATGGGAAGCCAATTATCAACAATAGTCCTTCACTATGGGAAGTTAAATATCTACATGGGAAGACGACCAGACTTGAAAAGATATGGCATTTCTCAAAAACTTGTGCAATAATGTATGGGAATAAGTGTTAGTGTGTGTGTATATATATATATATATATATATATATATATCTGTGTGTGTGTGTGTGTGTGTGTGTGTGTGTGTGTGTGTGTGAAAATGTCAAATTTATCAAAAATTATAATATGTCATAGTTTCATAATATTAATTTTCATATTTTTCATCATAATTTATAAATAAGAAATAAGAAATGTATAATAGGGTAGAATTTTAATTCCAATAGTGATGCAATAATTTGGTTTATATAAAAACAAAAAAAATATTTAAAATAAGAGTTTTATGTTTAATTTTTTTTATTGATTATAGTTAAAGAAATTAAATAGATTAGATTATATGTTTAAAAAGAATATTGTCATTAGGCCTAAATCGCAAGAAAAGGGAGATGAAAACTGCTAGAAACAAGGATTTCGAGGAGATTAAGATAAAAAACAATAGGATATAATGGTTATGATTACTTTCAGCTAGAATATAATTTTGTTGTAACAATATATATTTTAACATTCTCTTAAAGTAGGTCTCTTTTATAGCAGTTCAATATGGTTAATATTGTTTTCCATGGGATTCAGTGAGTTATCCATGGATAATATTTTGAGAAATGCCATATATTTTCAAGTCTCATCTTCTTATGTAGATATTTGACTTCACATAGTAAAGGACTATTGTCAATAATTGGCTTCCCATGGTAATATATTTAAGCATTGGTTTTCAATTTCAATTACATAATAAACAAACAAATAAATAAGAAATGTATTTAAACGAGATTTCAACATTTATTTTTTTGGTGACTATATCATCAAATCATTTAATTGAATTTTAAATAAAAATTTATTCATTAATGTTGTAAAGAGAATGTATTTATTTTTTTGTGAATTTCTTACTTCCTTGAAATGAATATTGATTATGACGATAAATTGCATCATAATGCAAATATTCATGAGGTTAATAAAATGTTTCTAAAAAAAATTAATTTAGACATTAATATTTATTAAAAATATATAATAAGTACTAATAAAAAATTGTTTGAACAATTAAAAGTAATATCAACAAGTTAATTAAACTTCAATATAGTTCACAAAATCAATTCATTAAGCTAGAATATGTGTTTATAAGTGACAAGTTATTTTTTTTATAATCATATCCTTTCCTTTTCTATAAAAACATAAAAATAATGAATATGATTTTAAGGCAATTAAAAACATTAAGATTATGATGGATAATAAATTAAACCAACCATTCACATAATATGGTGTTACAAAAAATAACTATTTTTTATTTTGACACTAATTACAGATAGATATAAATACTAATAGAAGCTTAGTTTAACAACTATAGGTTGAAAAGAAGTCATGATACAAATAATGGCAAGACTGAAAGCTTCTAGTATTGCATTTTTCACAAACTAAAATGTAGAAAAACTATGGGCATTTAATGCAAGCATATCATTCCTTGTTTCATTTGCATTGCTAAAAAAATTGAACATTCTTTGTCTCATCTTCCTAGAAGTGAATGAATTTCCCCCCAATTCATTTCTAAGGCTTTCCAATACCATTAACACATCTCTCATAGTTGGTAATTCGTTAGGTGAATCTTTTGAACAAATCAAACCAACTTGTAGAAAATAAATTAGGCATTTGTATGCTCTATTTTTCTCAAATTCATCTCCATCTACCTCGTTTAAAAGTTGGTGGTCAATTACTTCCTTCAATCTGTTTGGAAAAGCTAGATTCGCCCACTTTTGAATGTTAAGTTCTCTAGAAAACATGTCACTAGTTGGTCGTTTTCTTGTAGGTATTTCCAATAACAAAATGACATAGTTGTAAATATCTCCTTTGGTAGACATTGACTCACCTAATCCATACTCTGCATTAAAGATAATCTTCATCAAATTTTACTCGACCAATCCATACAAAATTATTGATGATAAAAAACAGGTACAAATCTAGCATTCTAAAATGACATACCTGACGCAACATAGCCCACAATGCCTTTTAAAGCAAGTGTTGAAGTAAGTGGCTCAGTAGCGGCTTTAATGATCAATCTTGAAATACCAAACTCAGTTACATTCACTGACATGTTTACATCTAAAAGCACATTGTTGGGGTTTAAATCACAATGAACTACTTGCACAATAGAATCATGACATAGATATTCGAATGCATGGGCCACATCTATTGCAATATTCAATTGAGTTTTTAGTCCCATCTAACACACATATTCACCATTTTTATCATCTTTATTAGGATATAAATTCTCCTACAAGCTTCCATTAGACATAAATTCGAAAACCAATTCTTTGAAATCAGGGTTGGAAGACAAGGTTATGATCCTTATCAGATTTCTATGTCGAACCTTTTGCAAGACACCACATACTTTTGCAAAACCATTTTCCACCATGTCTTTTTGAAAATGGAAAAATTTCACATCAACAAGGGTGCCATATCTCAGAATCTCTTTATAGACTGAACCAAAATTCCCTACTCCCAACATGTTTTATTCGGAAAATCCATTAGTTTCTATTTGAAGGTCTTGATATGAGATTCCTTTGTGCTCTAGCTTTTGTAAAATGGAATGTGAGGAATCAAAGTCTTTCATAGAAATATTCCATTTCCAAAGGAATCTCAAAAGTAGACAACATAGCATAAAAGAAATTTTTCCACTCACTAGCAATAATATTATTTTCACAAGTGCGGAATGACCTCTTAGAGTTATAAATGCAGGTAATTGGAATGTTTGTGGTCCACAAAGGCTAGGATTTCCAATTAAAGACAAAACAATGTTTTTGTTTGCAAAAATCCATCCTTTTGGAACTTCCCCTGTGAGATTGTTGAAAGACAGATTCAAACTTTGAAGCATTTGGGACTTCTAGAGAGTAAAAATTGGTATTGGACCTGATAAGGAGTTGGAAGACAGATCTATGTTTGCAAGACTCTGTAAATTTTAGAGTGAGTTTGGAATAAGACCTTCGAAGGCATTTTGAGACAAGTTCAATAATTGCAGTTCACTGCAACCTCTAATTACATGGGGAATTGTCTCGCTTAGTTCATTGACATAAATGTCTATAGCTTGAGCCATTATAACATTACCAATCTCCATGGGTAAGGAACCTTCTAATAAATTTCATGACAAATTCAAATAGAATTGTATATAAGAATTTTTTGCAATTTCATGCGCTATACTTCCTGTGAGCCTATTGTGAGACAAATCGAGCGATTCCAAATTTATACAATTTAGTAAGTTGGAAGGTATGATGCCTGATAAATTACTATGATGAAGATGGAGTCTTCTTAGTTGTTTAAGGGATGTAAGGGAATTTAGAATCTTTCCAAAGACAATATTTCCACTAATGTCCAAGAGACCAAGTTTTTGTAATCATTCAAAGTCACCAAGTATGTTTCCTTCTAATATGTTGTTACTTAAATACAATCTTTCTATTTTTTAAAGCTTTCCAATCTGTGGAATGGTACCATTTAAACGATTTTCACTTAAATTTAAAGGTAGGTTACTAATATTGTCGATATGGGAAGGGATGTTTCCTTGTTTTCTATTGTTTGACAATGGCATGTGAGAAAATTGGTAGAAAGTCATCCTATGTCAAGGGGCAAAACCCCACTTAGCTTATTGTTGTGCAATTTTAGTGATTGCAGGTGAGAAAAATTGGTAAGAGATACAAGAAATATTATGTTTGTAGCATTTCCACTATCAAGCCGATTAGCTTGCAAGAATAATTTTTCAAGGAGAGATAACTTACTCAGCTCTATAGGGACACTCCAACCCAAATTGTTAATCCGACAAAAAAAGTTTAAAATTTGAGCTTAAATTGTTTAATCTATATAATTCAAGTGCCCTAGGGATTTTTCAGGGTGCTAAATCCATTTATACATTCAAAAATGTATTTTAAACAACAAAAAATCATAAGATTGTATTCAGAGAAAATTTTAGGGGCTAATATTCGCAAGTCGGTTAATTTTCCATGCTTTTTCCAAAAAAAGATTCGTTAATTTTCATTTTTTCTTAAAATTATTCACCCAATTTTTATAGTATAAATTTGTTTCACCTTAAAACTTGACAAAATTTTATATAGATACTATATAAAATTATTATAAATTTGAGTACTTTTAAAAAAACATTGCCAAACATTTTACAAATTGCATATTATGTACTAGTGAGACTCATCAAGGTTTCTAAAATTTAAAATAAATTTTCATCCTTAAAATTTTCCCTCATTGTATTGCCGAAATTTATTGAATTCTGATGAAAATGTTATTTCTTCTATAAGTTAAACTACACCAATATATTAGTATTATTATTATTAATATTATATAGTATTATTAATATTACATATTAATAATATTATATAATAATAAATTAATATAAATTAATGAATAACAATTTAAAATAATTTTAGAAATAAATAATAGCACACATAAGCAAATATTATAAAAATTAATTAAACACAATTTAGTAAACCCAAGGGAGTAATATTAAACCCAATGGATTAATATTATAAACCCAAGGTATATAAATCTTAAGATAAATATTATAAATGAGACAATCTTTGTCACAATGAGACATTGAACCAGGCTTGACCATGGTTGATTTTCATATTGAGACAAGCTTTGTCACAATGTGACATTTGACCATGGTTGGCTATGATTGACCATGGTTGATCATGGTTGGCGATGATTGGCCATGATTGATATTATAAACCCAAGGGATTAATACTAAAACCCCAATGGATTATGAATCGAAGGGAATAATATTAAACCCAAGGAACTAATATTGTAAACCCAAGGTATATAAACCCCAAGAAAAATATTTTAAACACTAAAATAAACATGGTTGACCATGGTTGATTTTCATATAGAGACAATCATTATCACAATGTGATGTTAGACCACGGTTGACCATGATTGATATTAAAAACCCAAGGGATTGATATGATAAACAAAAGGGAATAATAAACCCAAGGGATTAATACTAAAACCCCAAGAGATTATGAACCCAAGGGAATAATATTAAACCCAGAGGACTAATATTATAAACTTAAGGTATATAACCCTAAGATAAATATTATAAACACTAAAATAAACATGGTTGACCATGGTTGATTTTTATATTGAGGAAATCCTTATCACAATGTGACGTTGGACCATGTTTGACCATGGATGTTTTTCATATCAAGAAAAACTTTGTCTCAATGCAACGTTGGACCATGGTTGACCATGGATGTTTTTCATATCCAGACAATCTTTGTCACAATGCAATGTTCGACCATGATTGACCATGATTGATCATAGTTGACCATGTTTGATTCTATAAAACATGGTTAACCATGGTTGACCACATTTCATTCTATAAAACATGGTTGACCATTATCAACCATGGATGACCATGATTGTCCATGATTTTTCATGATTTTCACATGGGGACAATTTTTTTTCACAATGTGACATTTGACCATGGTTGACCATGGTTAACCATGGTTGGATATGATTGACCATGATTTACCATTATTGATATTATAAACCCGAGGGATTGATATTATAAACCCAAGGGAATAATAAACCCAAGCGATTACTACTAAAACCCCAAGGGATTATGTAACCAAGGGAATAATATTAAACCCAAGGGACTAATATTATAAAGCCAAGGTATATAAACCCTCAGATAAATATTATAAACACTAAAATAAACATGGTTTACCATGGTTGATTTTCTTATTAAGACAATCCTTGTCACAATGCGACATTCGACCATGGTTGACCATGGTTGGCTATGATTGATGATAGTACATCATGATTGACATTAAACCTAAGACAATAATAAACCCAAGTGATTGATATTATAAACCAAAGAGAATAACAAGCCTAACAAATTAATACAAAAACCCTAAGGGATTATGATCCCAAGGGAATAATATTAAATCCAAGGGACTAATATTATAAACCCAAGGTATATAAACCTTAACAAAAATATTATAAACACTAAAATAAACATGGTTGACCATGGTTGATTTTTATATTGAGACAATCATTTTCACGGTGTGACAATCAACCATGGTTGGCTATGATTAATGATGGTTGACCATGATTGATATTATAAACCTAAGAGAATAATAAACCTAAGGGAATAATAAACCTAAGGAATTAATACTAAAACCCCAAGATACAATGAACCCAAGGGAATAATATTAAACCTAAGAGACTAATATTATAAACCCCGAGAATATAAACCCTAAGATAAATATTATCAACACTAAAACGAACATGGTTGACCATGGTTGATTTTCATATCGAGACAATCTATGTCACAATGCTACATTCAACAATAGTTGAACATGGTTGGCTATGATTTTCAAACCATGGTTAGCCATGGATGTTTTTCATGATAATATTTTTCACTATAGAATTGTTGTGGATTTAGTCGAGGCTCCTTGTGTCATGTCTTCCTTAAAGCTTTTCTATAACTACACTCAACAATGAAAAGGCTTATTGACTGCGATGGGGGGGTGGACCCCTGAGATTCTAGTCTTATTACGTTTAATTTTGACACTCCTCACTATATATTTTCCCACCAAATTTCATTTCATATAAATATGTGTATCTTCCATATGAATATTCATCACACTCTAGTGGACCAAGGATATTCTACCCATGTTATGTCATCATCATGATAGAAATCTCTTGGCTCTCTAGTGCTCACCAAGTCTACTACCAATCTACAAGCATTTGATGGACACCATGTTGTACCTCAGGGGGTTCTTCCTAAGTTTTCCATCGAACTAAGGGGAAAAACTTCCCACGTTGATGTGGAGGTCGTTGACATTGCTTTAGATTATAACCTACTCCTTGGTCGTAGTTATTTTTATGCTATGTGTGATATTGTATTTCTGGGATTTCACATCCTTTTCTTTCCTGATGAAGGCAATATAGTCACAATCAATTAATTGGACTATTGTGTGTCATTTACCCAACTTACTGCTACGGGGAATTTTTTCCCACTCGTTGGAGATAACCCTGGGAGTTATGAAAGTGTTGGTGTAGTCTTATTCAAAATATCATACCTTATTGGCTTTTTTCCTTTACCCCCACTTGACATTCCATCTTTTTCTACCACTACTCTTATGCACGTGATCTATTCTATCACATATGGACCCCATATTTCTTCTGACCATTGGGAGATGCCTTCTTATATAGATGTAGATCAGCATGGTGAGCACATGTCAGCTTTTGTGGATGATATTGCCTCTCCAAAAATCATATTAGTGCATCCTGACGTTGGTCAAAATCTCCATCCTAATATGGAATATGACCAATATCCTTCTCCCACATGGGTTGTGCCTCCACCTCTTACACGTGACTCCCTTGATGATGAGTCTTTGTTAGGTCCCTATACTACTAGTGAAACCCTTTATTGTTATTAGTGCGACCCCCTTATTATATTGGTGTGCCCATATAGTCCCCATATTGTTACTATTGTGCCCCATAGAAGCCCACTATTGTTATTGTTGTGCCCTTCCATTATTATTGTTATGTCAGCTCTGATTATATTATGACCCCTTAAACTCCTATATATAGAAAGGAGGTATTTTCATTTGTATCATCCAGGAATTATTCATTTGTGTAATGTAAAGGAGGTTTCCCCCTATAAGAGGCTTATTTTGAAGGTATTGATCTCTCTTTTCTATCTTTATGTGAGATTGTTTCATAATATTTGTATCAGAGCTTTGGATTTTAGGGTTTCACTGCTCCAAACAGGTCATCATGGAATTGTTGCTATAAAGTTTTCTCTATGAAGTTGTAGAATCTAAAACAAAAACCCATTTGAGACGAAATCATTCTGAACATTAGGTCCGAATTTTAGATCTTGTCTCGCTACATTTTTGGATATATGATCTGAGGAAGTTAGGGTTTTTGCAAGCTACAAAATTCCATCTCAAATAGGTAATTGTGGAATTTTCGCTTTAATTTGTCTTCTACGAAGTTTTAGATTCTAAAACTAAAAAAAAATTGAGGCAAACTTGTGGTGAAGCTCAGCCATAAATTTTAGATTTCTCCTCGCTATATTTTTGGAGGTATGGTCCAAGACATTTAGGGTTTTTGTATGCCCTCGAATTACATCCTAAACAAGTGACCTTAGGAAAAGTGTCATAACTCTCTCTCCGAAAATATGATTTGCATTTCATAAAATGTGACAGAAAGAAGACAGATGGTAGTTTGTTGGCTATCATTTTTAGAAGCTAAGGTCGAAACAGTGACACGTGGAACATCATACAAGTTCACTCTACTGAACTAGTCTATAATTAGGTCATTGTGGGAGATTGGACATAACTCTTTCTTCGGGAATCCAATTGTTATCAGACTTGTGGGGTTAGAAAGAGGACTCAGAGGGATATCATGATCAAATATTTCAAAACTTAAAGATCTAAAATTATAGAGTTATAATCGTCTCAATATCGATCTCCTAAAATCAAGAAAAAGAGATATGAGGAAGTTTGATGGCAAAGATCTTGTAAATTGAATACTATAGATGGAGCAATATTTTGATCTACATGAGGTGAAACTGTTACAAAAGGTAGTTATTGCATCTTTATATTTAGAACCGAATCAATTTTAATGGTATAAAGGGCTTTCCTCTTGTAAACCACTTGTAACGTGGTCAATTTTCATGTTGGAAATGATAGCACATTATGGGGATACAAAAGGAAACACCTTCTTTAGCCAATTGATAAATCTCGAACAAAAGGGTTCAATGGAAGAGCACATTGAGGACTTTATAAAATTGAATATAAGGGTAAATGATATTCCAGAGAAGCAAAGGATTGATGTATTCATAGGTACTTTAAAGGATAACATACAACATGAGGTTCGCCTTTGGGAACTTGATTCGTTAGAGAAGGCATACAGGTTGGAAAGAAAAGTGGAAAGCAAAATTATGACAAGAAGGAAGTCTACCACTCACAACTATAAATATGGAAGTGTTGTTTCTCCTATCCTTCCACAACCTACAAGGTTGACACCACAACAATTGGAAGAAAAAGAATGAAAGGGCTTTGTTACAATTGTGATAACAAATACATTAAAGGTCATAAGTGTGCTGAGAAGAAATTATTTTACATAGATTGTGAAGAGGAGGAAGATTAGGATCAAGAAACGTCAAAAAAAGAGGATATGCACCAGGAACCAACCCTAGAAAAAGAACAAATGAATCTGACCATATCTTGTACTACATTGGCAGGAATTACCACTCCTCAAACTCTCAAGATAGAAGGACATATCAAGAAGAACAAGGTTCAAGCAGTGAAATATCAGGAAGAAAAGGATCAAGAAACATAAAAAGAAAAGGATACTCACTAGGAACCAACACCAAAGAAAGAAGAAATGGATCCGACCATATGTTGTAATGCATTGGTTAGAATTACCACTCCTCAAACTATACAGATAGAAGGACATATCAAGAATAAAAAGGTAATAGTGTTGATTGAGTCGGGTAGTACCTATAATTTTATTCATTGTAAGATAGCCAAGGAATTTAATTGCTTCCTATATCCAGCACCAGAGTGTCAAGTGACGGTTGCAAGTGAAGAAACCATAAATTTCTCTAGAAAGTGCCATAATATCGAACTATCTATGGGACAATATGTATTGAATAGCCCCATGCTTTCCATTCCAATGGGTGGTGCTGATGTTGTATTAGGAGTATAATGGCTACAATCCTTGGGTACAATCGCTTTTGATTTTCAAGAAATTTTCATGAATTTTTTTTCAAAAGGAAAGGAATTTGAATTAAGATGTATTGCACAAAAACAGGGAAAGATAATCAGCTCTAACGGAATGACAAAGCTTCTAAAGAAAGAACAACAAGGCGTAATTGCACAATTATGTTCGCTAAAGGTTCCCACATCGAATTCATCTATTTATCTAGATCTCCAAAAAGTCTTGGACAATCATTCCAAGGCATTTGAGACTCCTAAAGGCCTTCCACCTATTTGTGATCATGATTATACTCTTCATTTGATTCCAGGAAGTGTTCCTCCAAACATCAGATCTTACCTAATGGGAAGGAACTTAAAGGTAAAAACGGATCATGATAGTCTTAAATACTTTTTAGAACAAAGATTATCTTCAGAAGAACAACAAAAATGGGTCATAAAGATGTTGGGTTATGACTTTGAAATCATCTACAAAAAAGGGGAGAAAAATTTTGTTGCAAATACACTCTCAAGAAAGGATGAGGACGTGGAAGCATTTTTTTGTTCCATTTCTATTATCCAACTAGATTGGATAAATGAAGAAAAGGATGAATGCAACAATGACGAATAAGTGTGGGCACTCATTCAAAAGTTGCAGAAGATCCCGGTTCAAACAATATAGCCAGAACTTGACGAAGAAAAAATAATATTGGAACGCAAAGCAATCACAGAAAGAAGAAATCGATAGCTACGAAATCGATCAATTTTAGAGTATCTCATCAAGTGGAATAACTTACCCATTGAATACTCCACATGGGAGGAAGATAATGTTATACAAAAGCATCCAGAACTACTCAAGTGTTGAGGACAACACGGTTGAAGGAGAGTGGCATGTTAGGTCCCTATACTACTGGTGTTACCCCTTATTATTATTAGTGCAACCCCCTTATTATATTCTTGTGCCCATGTAGTCCCCATATTGTTACTATTGTGCCCCATAGAAGCCCACTATTGTTATTTTTGTGCCCTTACATTATTATTGTTATGTCGACTCTAATTATATTATGACCCCTTAGACTCCTATATATAGAAAGGAGGTATTTTCATTTGTATCATCCAAGAATTGTTCATTTTTGTAATGTAAAGGAGGTTTCCCCCTCAAAGAGGCTTATTTTTAAGGTGTTGATCTCTCTTTTCTATCATTTTGTGAGCTGGTTTCATAAGAATCTTCTTCTCAACAAGTCATCTCGGAGGTTGTGGATTCACCTATTGATCATCCTAGGGACATTATGCCTCTTCATGCCTCTAGTATTCTTGACTTGGAAAAGGTATAGACTGGCAAACAAAATCTTGAATTGACCCAAGGGGCATCTCCCTGCCCTTCCTTGGAAGCGCCACCCATGGACTGAGTCAAGTCTTGGGTTTTTAATGTTGAACTTTCTAATGAATTTTCCAACTCACATCCCCCTATTGATGAGTGTCCTGTACCCCCTTTATGTCTTGATCTTTCGTGTCAAGGAGCTCCACTAGCTCACAAGACCACTCACCTTATATTTCCTGGGCCATTCTAGATAATGCTATGGTTTCAGGTGTTCCTTGACATCATCAACCTTTAGGAATCAAGCAATTCAACTTTCTATGTCATTGCCCCTTCATGGTGTGCCATATGGTACCTCCACTCCTCCATGAGTTCATGTATGGGAATACTTGGCATGTGCCTGACAGTGGACACACTTTGACATGATCTTTTAGGATAATTTACGCTTGTACATATTGTACATAAGAGAATGTGTAATCCTTTTATCTCTTTTTTGGTGTGTGCAATCTCTTTTCTAGTCCATCATATATGCCAAAAATCCAAAAATTTATAATATTCAAACAATGAAAAAATATATGGTCCTATTTTTACCAAATCCATGTTCATTTCTATTATTTATGTGATTTAACCATGGATCTAGCCTTCCTATATGGTTTTTACAAGATCTGGTGGCATTTTTTATTGCAACACCCATTGGACCTTAGGTGTGTTTCTATAAACTTAGAATATAGGAGTAGCTCATATATGATCATCACTAATGCATTATTGATCGTTAGTGCCATCATTATGCCTTAGGTCTAACCCCATAAAGTTGCAACATTGGACGTTCTTATTTATGTGCGTCGTAGCATGATGGTAGAGCTCACTTATACATGGCTACCCTATACTAGCACCCGTTTTCCGTTAGGGTGTGCATGTAATCTCTTATCCATTCTCTTTTTTAGAATCCCTCCTCCTGACCACCCATGACTTGGAATCTGAATCTAATTTAATCTTCTTTTTCATATTTATGGCCTTACCCTAGGAGGTTTCCACACTTTATCCCCTGTGATCGCCACTTTTTATCAGCCTATTTACACACTATGAGCCTTGGTTTCCTCATTCCATCGTCATCATTGACTACTCAACCTATCAATCACTTTCACTTGGTTTTTTACCCTTTCTTGGAGGGACTGTTGTGACGAGTGGTCTTATAAGCTTGCCTCTTTACCTTTACATGTTTTGATTGGTTCCACCATGACCAGAACTAGTTGCTACCATTTATACCACTCATTCCTCTAAGTGTTTCCTTTAAGCTCTTTTCATACTCCTTAACTTAGAATAAAATTTTGAGTGAATTGTCCCCTTCATGCTTGTTAAATTACTTGAAGGGACGTTTACTCAGTATAAGTTTAACCCTTTGTATATTAAGTAGACTAGTTATGAAAGATGAATACTCTAGTACTTTGTGGCTAGAAGGTTCTCCCTTGTATTGTTTTATCTCCTTTTCAGGATCGGGGAACTAAATTTATGAAAAAGGAACGTATTGAGCATACTTTTCTTCTCTCACACGTTAATTAAACCATGAAGGAGACCAAAAATAGAAATTGGAAGGGAATAATTATTTTTGTTGGTCATCAAAATGGCTACGTAGGTCACATTTCCCTTGAACATAGAACCTGTCTGCATTGTTATCTTATAATTGGGTTTTAGCTTGCCTAGGATCTGTACCATACATATGAGTCTATCTACTCCTCTGGCCTATTAATCTTCCAATCATATGGAGCATGCTTCAATTCCTCCTTCCTTGTTGAACGATATCATGTGGTGCTCATTAGTCATTCTTCCTAATCACTCTTGTGTCACGTTATTACATGTTCAAGGGAAGTCTTAGCTTGTGTTGGCCATTTGCAGTTGCTTTTTTACCTTTTTGAGTTAGCCATACTTGTATCAGTTGTACTTCATTATATCATGCCTTCATTTATTTACTACATCATCTCGATCTATTCCCTATCAATTAATGGGGGATACATCATGGCCCTCCTTTGATAGATCTTCTTCTGTCAACTTTAGCTCATTATCTAGGAGCTTGATCTAGGAACCAATAGTAACTTAGAGCTGCATACCTTAGTAGAAAATTTCATTATGATCGAAAGTGAATTTACATCATTATCTCCTGATCATTCGATTTCACAAGTGTTCAACACCAACTCATATATTCACACTTAGTGGAATGTACTATGTACCTTCAGGTCCATTTTTATGATTGGTGGGTCCCCTCACATCTATTAATGGTATATCTCACTGACCGGTAATCAGACGGTTTCTACCATGCTCAACATCAACTCATCTATTCACATGTTGTAGATTCGTACCATCGGGGTTATTTTGAAGAGTTTGAGTTAGGGAGTTTGAGTTTGTGTTGGAGTTATGTATTCATTATGTACATTGAGGATTACTCTAAGACACCTCTCATATGTTATGTGTCCATAGTCCTACTGACATATACTATGACATAGATCCACACTCTATTTTCTAGTGGCTATGATATTTTTGATTTGTCACATGGATCCACTATGTATTTTTTATGGCCATGTCCTAGCATTTCATGTCATGGATCTGTAGTGTATGTTTGGTGGCCATGTTTAGTTTTCTCTTTATGACCGAGCATGGGTATGCCCACCTTAGAGATGTTATCAGAAGAGTTGAGACTTCAACACTTTATTTCCTATGATCCAACTTCACAGTCATGGCTCCTTCCTCCCATTTTGAGCTTTGGGTTTTGTTGTAATGCATTCCAGCCACAAGTTTCTCTTTTGACCTCATGCATTAGGGGGCATCAGTTATAACCCTATTTTCCACTCCATTATAATGAGAGAAACCCAAATTCAAATTACCTCGATTTATAGCTAAAATGTATCCCCTTTAACCTTTTCTTTTACTTATGTGAGATTTATTCCAAGATTACATGATTGAATAATTTCTCATAATTATTTTGTCACAATTTTCTAATTTTGAGATAATAATTATTTCATAATTGAGATAATTGAGAAAAATCCCATAATTGTGAAAAACATTTCTAGAGTTTGTCATTCCTAACGAGATCAACTTGACCCACTTGTTTATGAGTTGGTTAGGGGTCCATTATTGTAGAAGTTTCCTAACTTCTCAAGCCCCTAGGTGTCTAGATACATTCTGCCAAAGGATAGAGTGAACCTATAATATCTCACTAAGAGGAAAGGGGTTTAGAGAGAATATCCATATTATAGCGCGAGAGCTTTGTTGTATTGGGAATAGGATACCATGCTACAAGTTTGAGAAGATGATCTCATTTGTGTGAAGGTATACTTATTGTATTATTTAATTTTATGATCAATGAAAGTGAATGTTCCCTTCCTGTAAATTTGAATTTATGATAAGTTATTCATGCCTATGTTTATTTGTTTATGCTTACAGTCCTTTACAAAAGGCCATTTGTGCTCCTTGTTGGGAGGTGGTTGTGTGCAGGTTCTAGATATATTATGGAGGATGGGATATCCTAGTTGGAACGAGGATTCTATGCATCAAACACAACATTTGTCACTAATCTGTGAGGATTACAGGTTTCATCTCAAACCTGATTTAAGAAAATGTATGCATGAATGCTTGGATTGGATCATATGGTTTGGGATATATTTTCTTAATTTATTTTGGTAACATACTCCTTTATATGGTAGTTTTGTCAGGTCCATAAGATTATGGATCAATAGATCCTAGTGGTTATGTGTAATTTTCCATAAAAACATGGAAGAGGCATACTTATTGATATGTTCTTCTATATTTTTTTCAATACCTTCAAAACCATCTCGTTGTTTCCACTCATGTTGGATGATAGGAGATGCATTAGTTATTTCCTTCCATTGGATCTCTTCTCATTGAATTTGGCATATTTTCTCTATGAATGAGATTTAGAGACTTTATAGTACCTTAATGCTTGTAGTCATCAGTGGTAGGATCCTTCACTATCAACAATAGGAATATATCGATGTCCCCTAATCTATAGATTCTATAATTCTATGATGATAGCTCATATATTCACACATTTTTTAATTTAGTTGGTATCTTGGTGCCCATTACCATTACTGGTGGGTTTTCACATCTTTTGATTGTATACATTAATGACCAATAACCAAATGATGTCTCCCATGTTCAATAATCTTATTTATTCAAATAACATATATTTTTCCTTAGTAGCTTTGGATTCAAGACCTTCGGCCAATAGTAGCATTCCCTCTTTATGCTATTACCTGAGCTACAGAAAGGAATACTAGTCACCCATATGACATTGGTACTTTTTGAGGATCAATTTGTCTAATTCATTATTCCAGAGATTCATTCTAATATTTATTGAGACATACATCCATTGTGTATTTTTTATGCTTATGATCATGGTTTTTGTGTTTTTGTAATTGTCCTATCTCAATAACATCCTTAATATGATTCTCGATAATATATTTTAGTTCCGTGTCACTTGATTTTGGTTCCACATGTTCAAAATTGGATGTAGTTAAAGTCATGATTCCTCTACCTTGTAATTAGGTGGAAATCGCTATCCTGTACAATTCTTGTGGTTCATCAATATCAAGGTTGCAGGTTCATTATAGATTCCCTATAACTATGTAATAGTTTGGTTGTGGGATTCATGTAGCTTGCTTCTGACATAAGATGATGACACACTTCTAGGAAAGATAAGTATGTCATAAAATCAAATTAACACCAAATATATGAAAAATATGAAAAAACATATTCTAATAAATACATTTTCTAAAATTTCATTTTACATACCAAAAAAGGTGGAAAACACTAGAAAAGGTAGGTATTGTGTATGTGGGAAATTGTTAAAACTGTGTAAAAAGGGTGGAAATGCTAGGTGTCATCATCTCCCCCCAAATGATATTAGTGCATGTCCCCATGCAATTCTATTTTTTCCTCCTAGTTTGAGGACTTTGATTATGGAGTATTCAAGAAAACAACACTCTAGTCATAGGAGCGGCCCTCTTCTTCCACTTTACAGTAAACCAAATTTTGGTGAGTAATGGTCCAAAATATTCTCCATATTTTCCTTCCTCTCTAGTGTTCCATAAAATGGGTAAATTAAGTTTCAATTCAGTCCAATGATTTCCATGTTCTTTTAGACAATTAATGTATTTGTAAAATCAATCTAAAGTTATTTTCATAGGTATGTTCCATGCACTTGGAATAGTTTGTTTTCCCTACGACATTGGTGATTTTTATTTATAAATGAATGAATGAAATACAAACTAAAAATAGAAGCACAAAGATACAATGAAAATGGACTTCAATTAATAAATAGCAAATGTTCAAAAATTGTTTACATGCATAATGAAAAAAAATTAGCTCAGGCTATGATAGCTTATCTTTAAGAAGAGATATGATGGATACATGCCTTCTAAATTGTGTTACAATGAGGTTTCGAGGCCTTTTATCTATTAGAAAGTTTTATCCAAGGACAACAAATTTTGTCTACAAAAATAATTATTTATTTGTTTCACTAAAAAATGTCGTTTAGGGCCTCAAAATGGCTCCAGAAGTTTAGGACCCAAAAACTGCCAAGAATAGAAAACTGTTGAAATAGAACTGTGCTGAAAATTAGGAAATTGGGTAGAAAAAAATGTTGGGGGTCCAACTTGAATAGGTGGGTGGCAACCAATATCGACCTAGATCAATCCTCCACCCTTAGGAGGTAATGGTCCATATTGTGTTGAGTGCCTCCATGAGGTGAGGAAACTTATGATGAACTTGGTCCCTAGTGAGCCACTTACCTTGGTGCAGGAGCTGGCTGATGTTGACAACCTCATATAGTTGAATCCTTTATTGGAAAGTGTTCTTAATTTGTGTTTCCATGATCCGATCATTTTTTGCCTGTTAAATGCAATCTAGGTTGAGCTTTGTTGGTGTCAGCTGCTCAACAATCTTTGATTTGTCCAACAATGGTGGAAAGTATGGTTGAAGGTGGTCCACATTGAATATTGGGTGTATGCCAAGGAATGGGGGAATACTTAGCTCGAAAGCATTGTCACCCATAGCCTTGGTGATGGTGTAAGGCTTGTATCAGAGCAATCAAGGATTCCTCTACAAATGCAACCAAACTTTGTCGCCCACTTGAAATTATATGGGACCCAATGCTAATCATGACATTGTTTGTATTTAGTATTAGACTTATCTAGGGTATCATGAACTACCTAGAAGATGTGTTGAATGCATTCAAAAAACTTGATGGCCTTATCATCTTTAGATTGAGCATGTGCAAATTCTGTCTGCGTAGTTGCAAGAGGCATTGGGACACAATGGTTGAAATTTCATGCCCACCTAAAAAGGGTTGTGGCATGTTAAGCTATGGAGAGCTCTATTGTAGTTGTTTTGTGCATGGGGGATACTCTTGTCCCATGTTCGTGGATGATTAGAGTTTTACATGCATAATATGTGCACTATCATCTTATTGACAACCTCTATCTGACCATTATTTTGAGGGTGGAATGTAGTTGACTCAGTGAGATTGGTGTCCAAAAATGACAAGAGGCTTGACCAAAATACACATAGGAAATTTCTATCTTAATATGATATAATGGTCTGCGGGATCCCAAAATGTACCTATACTCATTTGAAGAAGAGCTTGACAATGGCTTTTGTTATGATACTCTTCTTGTAGGTAGCCAATATGGCCATCTTAAAAAATCTATCAATGACCACAAACACATAGTCATTACCATGCTTAGTAGAGGGAAGGTCAGACATATAGTCCATGGAGATGGGTTCCCAAGGCTGGCCAGGAGTAGGCGGAGGAGTGTGTATGCCTTGCTTCTTAATGGTTGGCTTTCCAATGACACGAGTAGTGTAGGATATGATATATTTTCTAACATCTTGTTAGCGTTTTGGCCAATAAAAATATTTTTGTAGTACTTCCATTGTCTTCTCCACACCAAAGTCTCCTATGAACCAGCTGTAATCCGCTTCCCACATCAGCTTGGCATGCTCTCTTGAAGGAACACAAATATTACCTCAATAGCACAATAATCCATCCTAAAGGTGGAAGTATTGAATTAGCTTTCTTGCCATCAAAATCATGTAGGTGGTAGTGAATCCCAAGTCATTTTCATATAGTTGTGGCCATCCAGAATTCTTGTGCCCACAAGTGTTGAGAATTATGCTCAGTTCCACAATTAGTGGTTGAATGGGTAGTCTACGATGCAATTGGTTCTACCTTTCTTTTATTTAATGTTAAATAGAATTATTGCAGGTATGTGGATCATTTCTGAAGGAAATCATTCTACAACTTCCATTGTGTCTAAAATAAATTGAACATGTTTGTGGTCCATGTGGATAATCGTCACCTTCCCCAAAATATAATGTTTACATTGTCGGCAAGCCTACATGATAGAACACATTTACTTATTATAGGTGAGGTATCTTCAAATAGTATCATAGAGCATATCATTGTGATAGTCCAATGGATGCCCTTGTTAAGTGAGGACTGTACCAATAACATACTCAGAGGCATTTATCTCAATCTCAATTGGTTGTTGTGTGTTTGGAAAGGTGAGGACTGGTGTAGAGAAAGGGCAATGTTTTAGTTCAATGAATTCCTTTTGTTGTGACTTGGACAAAAAAAAAATCTTTTGCTCCACCCTTGGTAACTTGACTCAAGGGACAACTGATATGAGAGAACCCCACCATGAAACTATGATAGAAATTAGCAAGCCCCAAGAAGTTGTGAAGGTCTGCTAAAGTCGTGGGGGTTGGCCAATCCTAAATGAATTGGATCTTATGTGGATCCACATGCATGCCTTGCTCATCAATTATTTAGCCCATATTTTGGATATGGTCCATTTCAAATGAACATTTCTCTAGGTCAGCACATAACTTGTGTTGTCGCAAGGATTGAAGGGACCCTACCAAATATGTTCCAAGTGCTCTACCCAAATCTTGATGAAGATGAGGATATCATCTAGATATACAACCATGACCAAGTTGCTGAAAGGTCATAAGATGTGATCCATTAGCATCATAAACATTGCAGGGGAATTTGTCAACCCAAAGGGCATCGCCAACCACTGAAAGAGACCCTCGAAGGCAGTCTTCCATACATATTTGGGTTCTATTGGAACTTGGTGATAACTAGACTTCAAATTGATCTTCCTGAAGTAATTAGCACACTAGAGCTAGTCAAGAAGTTCATCAATCTATGGGATCATTTATTTGTTCATGACTGTGATTTTGTTTTAGTGCCCAATAACCAATCCAGAGTCTCTATGTCCCATCTTTCTTCTACACGAGTACAATTTGGATCCCACAAGGTGATGAACTTGGTCATATGTTCCCTTTTGTATCAACTGCTAGATATGTTGCTTGATTTCTTCATTTTCTAGAAGAGATCAGTGGTAGATTGGCCCATTAGATAGAGGTGCACCTAGGGTCACATAGATCAAATGCTTGACTTGACATTGCAAAGGTAACCCCATGGGTAAGGAGAATATTTCTATGTACTCTTCCACAAAATTATCAACTTGCTTATGTTATGTGGAAGAGTTGTTTATGGAGGCCATGGATGTGGCCACAATCTTCCCCTTACTTTGAGAGTGAACAATGAAGAAAATAAATTTCCTAGTTTAGGAGATGATATTGCATCATTTCTCAGTAGAGATCAAAGAAATGTAGGTAGGTGGGGGTACCTCTAAAATCTTGTATGGTTGGCCTAATAAAACATCAAAAACTTCAAGGAGGAAAACATCACACAATACCTTATCCACTAAAATCTTGATGTTGTAAGGTAGGCGACACTACTGGGTGATGTAGCGGTCTCACTCTTAGTGGAGCCATTCGATGGTGTATGGATACAGGTGTGGTGTTGTCGGCAAGCCCAATCGATTAATGACATTTCTTAAGATGCTTTTCTTTTGACTCCCACTATTGACAATGAACTACAATGGAGCACCCTTCACCCACATTTGTGAGTGGAAGAGATGCTCACCCTCCTTCGGATCTTCGGGCTCACTTTTCTTAAACTTCTTGGTGGAAATGGTGGAATTGGGTTCTAGATCAATGATTTTTTCCCATTGTAGGGTTACGGCTTAGAATCAAAACATGCATCTAGCTATGAAGCTTTCATCTCAGCCACTAGTGACTTCTTTGCATGACATTCACTTATGTTGTGAGTGGGGTTCTTGTGGAATTCATACCACTTTCCCATGTCTTTCTTTGTTTACCCATTTCTATTATTTTCTTGTAGATTTGATAGGTTGCACTAGGTCATTCCACCTTGGATTTTTCCTTTGTTCTATGGTTTCGAGGTTCCCTTGCCCTGCTTTGGGTTTGTAGATGAAAAGTCCCACTTCTTTTACTTAAGTTTCAACTCGATCTTAATAGTATATTATTAGGATACACCAAGCAAGAAGATGTCCAGGAACTCCATTTATATCTTGATGCATTTCTGAAAATAGCCATTGTACTTGAGCACCAATAGTCACTTAGAGTCGTTGATACCCAACTTTGTGTGTAGGGTATGAAATATATTTGTGAAATCTCACACTTCTTGGTCCCTTTCCTATCATAGTGTTTTCCATTTTATGTACTTGTCTTCATAGTTTCCAACAAGGTAATACTATTTCTTAATAACATCTCAGAAATAGTCCCAGGACAGTGCAGCTAAAAATAGTGAGGATTCCTCCTCAACCCTTTTCTCACAGTAAGTTTCCCACCAGCTCTTGACATGGGGGGCAACCTCAGGGAGTGCAAAAGTAATATTTTCTCCATTGGAAAAATTATGAACTAAAAGATATCCTTTCAGCAAATTTATCCATTTATCTAGAGCATCTGCATCTATCTGGCCTTCAAATATGGGAATGTAAAAATTAAATAGTACCTTAAAGGGGGTGATGCCTCTGAAGTGACTACTAGATGAAGGTGCTTTGTCCATTGGTATTCTTCGAAGGATCTGGGAAAAACTATCCATCATATTGTCCCTCTGTTGGTTGAGGAATTCTTTGAGGGACAATTTGAAAGGATCTCCTACTCTCTAATTTTTTTTCTTCCACCATGGCAGGCCGTCAAGGTCGAAGAGGATGGTCTTGCATGGGTTAAAGCAGTTTGAGTCCAAATTCCTTATACCCCAACCTTACTAGGGACATGCACGAAAATATAAAGAAAGATAAAATCGCTCTGATACCACTGATCCTAATTTATGAAGGAACAAAATGAAATACAAATTTAAAATAGAAACATAGAGATACAGTAAAAATAAACTTCAGCTAATAAATAGCAAATGCTAAATATTTTTTACATGAAGAATGAAAACAAACTAGCTACGACAATGGTAACTTATCACTATTAAGATATGTGATTGCTACATGCCTTCTGAACTATGTTATAATGAGGCTCTAAGTTCCTTTTATCACTAATAAACAATGAGAAACCCTAAACATCCAAAAACCTAACCCTAGGAGATGAATTGCCAAAAGGTATGGGCCCTGATGGGGTTAGTTGGACTGTCAACATCCCATGGTCATAACTTTGACATACGATCTCTACTTGGTGTGAACGATAGACCATTAAAAAGGAATATCCTAGGAAAACAACTTTTGATTGCAAACCAAATGTTTTTCTGTTTCCCCAAAAAATGTCATTTAGGCCCTCAAAATGGCTCTAGAATTTCGCAACCTGAAAATTGCCAAAAATAAAAAACAGTTGAAATAGGATATTGTGCTGAAAAATAAGAAACTGATAGTGTTGGGCATCCAAGTGTAATAGGCAAGTGGCCACCAATATACATAGATCAATTAGTTTCCTCCATTATATAATATCATTATTTTATTCATTTTCAAGATTTAGTAACATGAAAAAGACAAAATATTCGAATATGATAAAAATGAGAGAGCGAAGAAAGAATAAACGTCTTTATTTTGTTAGTAACTATTTCGATTTTCCTCACCCTTGAACAAACAACCAAATTTTGAGTTGTCTACTCAACATTTTAGATTTTAGTATAACCTAATAAGATGAACTTGATTTTCGAGTTGATTACTCCAACTAGTTAGTCTTCCAGTCACTATGGAGAGTCTGTTAGTGCCTCCTGTGTCACAAATTTATATTGTTGTTCCACTTTGATTCAAATTCCACCCAAGCCACCATTTTTTTGTGCTTATGATCAAGGGAAGTTTCACAATGTGCCATCCATTCCTCATAATTTCTTGACTATCCATGTCATCCTTCCTAGTTGTCAAGTACCATCATTATCTATGTTCATTACTCATGTGAGTGTGGAAAGTCTCCATTGACCTTTTATTAGTGAGTAGTCTCTTATTGACTGACACATTACTTTAAGAGTTTAACCTAGATTCAATGGAACCCTAGGCCTATTTCCAACATTGATAGGTTACTTTGTGCATAGACGATAATGCATCAATGGTTACTAATTGACTGGTTTCCCACATGTTTAACAACAACAAAAAAATTTAAACACTCAAATTCATGCTATGCCTTGGATTTTATTTTCAACATTGGTGGAAGTGCTCACCTATATTAGTGGTTGTTCCTCATAGGGTATAAACTCTCTTTAATGCGTTATTCCATTTAATACATTTGAGAGGCATATTTGTTAGTATCTTCTTTTATCTTTTGTCAAAGACCTCCAAAACAATATCGTTATGTTCTCTCATGTTAAATGATAGGAGATGCATTAGTTCCATCCTTTAAATGGATCTCTTTCCATCGAATTTGCCAAATTTTCTCGAGGAATGAGATTTAGAGACTTTATAGTACCCTGAGGGTTTGTAGTCATTAGTGGAAATATTCGTGACTATCAACCATGAGAATACATCAATGTACCATGATCCATAGTTTCTACAAGTGTTTGGTTATATCTCGTCTATTCATGCTTGCTTGAATTTAGTTACTACCTTGATGCCCATTACCATTATTAGTGGGATCTCACATTTGTTGATGGTATACATTAATGATTCATAACCAAATAATATCTCCCATGTTCAATAAGGTTATCTTTTCAAATGGCGTATAATTTTACCCTTAGTGGGTTTGGATTGAACACCTTAGGCCAATAATAGCATCCCCTCTTTATGTTATTGTCTGAATGACAAAAAAAAATACCAATCACTCATATGACATCGATACTTTTTTAGGATCAAATTTTCCAATTCATTGTTCTAGCTATCATTTTAATGCATATTGCGACATACATCCATAGTGTATATGTTTGTTCTTATGATCTATTTTGACATGGATCCACTATATTTATTTCATGGACATGATCACTATTTATATATATATTTCATGGACATGCAATTTACTTGATTTGGTGGCCATGCTTTTCCACACTTGAGCATGGGTATACTTGCTTCGAGAAGAGATTCATCTAATACCTTATTTTCTATTGTAGATGCTTTCCTAATCCAAAGATTGGTCAATTCCATCTATTCCCACTCAATAGCTTCTTCCGTCATATCATATAATGCATTTCAACCATCACCTCCCCTTCCAACCTCACACATAAAGGGAAATATAATATCATATTTTACAATCGATATTCCTTTCTTTCGCCTTCATCAATTTCATATTTATAATTGTTAACATCGATACACTGGAAACTCTATTGAAAAATCCTTCTTAGCAATCTGCTTGCACTTTATGCTCATTCTATGAGCAAGTACTTCCCTTTTCATTCACCAAAGATTTGAGTACAATAAAAAATTACTAAAAGTATATAAAAATAGTGTGAAAACCATGTTCTCTTGAGAGAGGTTTATAGGAAACCACTTTTGTAACTCACATAATCCCATGGAAAACAATATTAACAATATTGAAATGGTATAAAAGTGGCCTACTTGAAGGAGAATGTTATATACTTAGGGGGTATAATATGAGGTACAAAGGGAGGTACCCAAGGGAATAATGTAATAATGGGATGGGTCATAGTAATAAATAAGGTGGTTAACCCATATCATGTAAGGGACCACAAGTAGTTAGTAATAATGTAATGTGCCCATGGTATTAGATAGATGGTATTGAGGGAACCATGGTAATGACCCATGGTATTGTATGTATGAGGCCTATATAGAGGCTAGAGACTCCACGTTGAGGGATGTCAAGGAATATTGTATGAACAGGCATATGGCTTATGGAGTGTTCTCCTTCCTTAAGGATTGAATATATGGTGTTGCCCTACCTTAAAGGTTTGATATTAATAAAGAGAAGCATTTTCTATATTCAGATATTGGTATTTATTGGGTTTATTTGCATTGTCTTATATTTTCATATCAGATCTATAAAAAGTGGTATCAGAGCACTTTCTTAGGCAAAAGTGGAGAATTTTTTTAATTTTTTTTTGTAGGAAATTTCTAGGGCAGCGAGTTTCAGATCAGATCTATAACAAGTGGTATCAGAGCACTTTCTTGGGCAAAAGTGGAGATTTTTTTTAATTTTTTGCAGGAACTTTCTGGGGCGGCAAGTTTGCAGATTAGATCTGTATGTTTTGGAGCAAAATCTGCAAAAATATAATTGTAGATCTGGATTCCTTGTGAAAAAACACCCGATTTCAAAAAAAAAATGGGCCGAATCGGAGTCCGGATGAAGGAGATATTGCTGATATAAAATTCAGTGGTGTTGCAGATATTTTTTCGGGGCAGCGAGTTTGCGGCACAGATCTGTACGTTTTGGGGAAAAATTTGCAAAATCTAATTGCAGATCTAGATTCTTTGTGAAAAAATACCCGATTTAAAAAAAAAACAGTCGAATCAGAGTCCGGATGAGGGAGATATCGTTGATTTAAAATCAACTCTTTTTTTTCATAATTTTTGGTGACGGCGGGAGAGTTGCACCGTAGATCTGAAATTCCAGTGCCTAGATCTATATGCTTACCACATGGGAAGATGCAAAATGATTGTTCCATTTCCGAAAATAGGTCATAATATGGATTCTGAGAAATATTGACGGAATTGTGGCCATTTCAAATTTTTGCCAAAATTTTGTTGTGATGGCGGGCCTAGATAAGAGTTTGAGGGACGTGTACAAATTTGATGGCTCTCATCCAACTAGATGGCTAGCACAAATGGAGAAATATTTCAGATCGAATTACATCATGGATGATGCGACTCAGCTGAGTGTGGGAATCATGTACTTGGACCATGAAAGATGGCAATGGTGGCAGTGTCATAAAAAATGCCATCCAAGGACAACTACTTGGCAGATGTTTGCAAAATCTATTTGTGACCACTTTGACCATAAATCTAATCTTGTGGGTCCTCTTACTAAGCTCACACAGACAGATACACAACCTAGCAAAGATTTTATTTTTACAGGAAAGAAGGAAACCAAGAAACCTAAAGGGTTATTTTCTACTGGTATCTCCTTATTGTAGGTTCATGGATTGATTCAAAATGAGAAAATCATTATTTCTATAAATCCTAGTTGCAAGCATAATTTTATCAATGTTAATTTGACAAAAAAATTGCAAGTTCCAGCAAAACACATTGAAAACACACAGGTGGATGATGAGGATGTTCAAGTGTATAAGGATTTGAAGACTTCTATGGATAAGTATGTGTTGCATGGTGATTTTTATACTTCAAAGATGGATAATATGGATGTTGTTTTGGGATATCGTTGGATGGAATTTGTGGGTACTATCAATATTAATGTGCAGAAGAAATTCCTGAAGCTCTGGTATAAAAAGAAGAAAATTACATTACAGGATATTTCCATCAATAGACAGGCAGAGTACATGGAGGCTGAAGCAGAAGATGTTCCAAGGACTGACATATAGGATGATGATCCAGTGATGATCGACAATCAAACACAAATAGAGGCTGAAGCAAAAAAGGTTACAGGTGCTGATACATCAGATAAGGGCTCAGTGGTTGAAGTAATATTGGAAGATAAGACACCACAGCAAGCATGAAAACATGCACCAGATAACACTCACGATCCAGTAAAGGGTGAATTAAAGAAAAAGACACTGTGGGTTAAAACTTCAACATATCATCAGCCACATCACCCCGCAAGAAAACAACCAACAAGATGGCAACCAATTAGCCACAAGGACAACAACCCCCGCATGACGGATTGCGAGGAGCGAAGATCCACCTACTACACATCAACACAGAAGAGCTGCCACGATCAACTTCCATCTCAAGCAAGCAAGGCACCAGCGAGATCAAGGGTTCACCTTTCTCTTGGATGGCTAGATGCACGTGCATGGTACCAGTGGACTACTTTTTTGAGTAGATCTTATTATTTGTGTTCTTCCCATGTTTTGGGGACGAAACATGTTAAGGGGGGTGGAATGTTATATACCTAGGGGGGATAATATGGGGTACAAAGGGAGGTACCTAAGGAGATAACGTAATAATGGGATGGGCCATAGTAATAAATAAGGTGGTTCACCCGTATCATGTAAGGGACCATAAGTAGTTAGTAATAATGTAATGGGCCCATGGTATTAGATAGATGGTATTGAGGGAACCATGGCAATGACCCATGGTATTGTCTGTATGAAGCCTATACAGAGGCTAGAGACTCCACATGGGGAGATGTCAAGGATTATTGTTGTAAGAATATACAAGGTAAGTTCCACAGAAAGAATACCAAAAGGACACCGCTCACAACCAGATCTCAAATCAATACACCAGTATTTTTGACGTGGTTAAAACCCTCAGAGTGCAAGGAGGGAAACAGTCCACGGCCTGTCCCAACGTGGGTACTACAGGCAATTTATTAATCAAAGAATGAAAATTTACATAAGCTTCTCTCATGCACGGATTACCCGAACAATGACCCTCCATGCGCTTTAAATAGAACTCATGGACCAATCGGGTGTCAAGCCACGGATCAAGTGTCGGTAATACCGAGGTGAGAGTGAACCGTCGGATCACTACATATCGTGACCGTCGGATTGTAAGTTACAAAATGTACAACGGTAAAGAAACACACTTTACCTAACTCTAACCTAACTCTATGCTAGACCAAGTTGAACTTAACTATATCCTATGTGTCGGAATATCCTAACATCCCCCCTTAAGAACAACTTTGGATAGGATTGAAGGATTTACAAATATGACACAATAGGAGAAGGAAGGAGGCACTAGAGCCTATCCCCCCTTAGTGACAACTTCCTGAACTCCAAGCATATATCGAAGTTTAGTGAACTTCGCCTCTGTGAGAGCCTTTGTGAAGATGTCTGCAACCTGATCATCTGTTGGACAATATTGCACTTCAAGAACATGGTCATGAATGAGCTTTCTGATGAAGTGCATGTGTAGTTCAATGTGTTTGCTGCGCTGATGCTGGACTGGATCTTTGCATAGCTGAATGGCACTTTGATTATCACACCAAAGTGTGGTTGGATGCTGCTGCTCAAAGCCAAACTCTGATAGGATCTGACGAAGCCACAAGGCTTCCTTACTAGCTTCCACGGCACCACGATACTCTGCTTCTGCTGACGAAAGAGAAATGGCAGCCTGTTTCTTACAAGCCCATGTAATAGGTCCTGAACCAAGAGTGAAGACATAACCGGCAGTAGACTTCCGATCATCAAGGTCACCAGCCCAATCAGAATCAGTGAAACCAACTAATAGAGGAGCTGCTTTGGCACTGTAATGAATCCCAAACTGTACTGTACCTCGAACATAACGAAGTATTCTTTTAGCTGCTTTCCAATGACTTTCACGGGGGTTTTGCATAAAACGAGCAACAAGGCCAACAGCAAAGGAAAGATCAGGACGAGTATGGGTTAAATACAAGAGTTTTCCGACAAGTTGACGGTATAAGGTAGCATCAACTTCAGGAGAAGTACAAGAGACTGAAAGTTTGACTCCAGACTGAAAGGGAGAAGGGGCTGGCTTACAGTCTTCCATGTGAAAATGACGAAGAATATCACAAGCATACTTGGACTGGGAAAGGAAAATACCCTCTTGGATTGCAAGACTTGAAGACCGAGAAAATAGTGTAAGTGTCCTAAGTCTGTCATTTCAAATTTCTTTTTAAGGCTGGACTTCACATGGTTTATAAGGTTGGGATCACTACCAGTAAGAATAAGATCATCAACATAAAGAACAAGGATGATAAGAGAGTTGCCCACTTTCTTGGTGTAGACAGTATTGTCAGAATGACACCTAGAAAAGCCAGATTCTAAAAGAAAGCTATCCATTTTGGCATACCAAGCCCGAGGAGCTTGCTTGAGGCCATAAAGGGATTTCTTAAGTCGACAAACGAGGCTGGAGTCTGTTTGTATGAAGCCAATGGGTTGTTCCATATAGATTTCTTCCTGCAAGTCCCCATGCAAGAAGGCAGATTTAACATCCATTTGATGGACTTCCCATTTTAAAGAGGCAGCAAGGGAAAGAACAAGGCGGATAGAGTTCATTTTGGCAACTGGAGAGAAGGTTTCAGTGTAGTCAATGCCTTCAACCTGTGAAAAGCCCTTAGCAACTAGACGAGCTTTATGTTTATCAACTTTCCCATCTGGTCCATACTTGGTTCTGTAAACCCATTTGCATCTAACAAGTTTGCGTCCCTTTGGTAGAGGAACAAGATCCCATGTATCATTTGTCATCAATGAATGATATTCTTCATTCATAGCTGCTTCCCAATGTGGATGGCCTGAAGCTTCTGCAAAAGTGTCAGGATCATGATTTACTGGAGCTTGAGCCAGTAAAGAAGAGGCTCTTTCAAACTGAGAACGTGTACGTCGCTGATCTGTAGGATCACCGGCAAGATCACCTGCTGCATCCCGAGTAGCACGGACCCATCTTGGAAGTTGAGGATCCTGAGAAGGTGGGGGAGGATTATCATCCTCGCTTTCATCATCTGAAGAAGAAATGTTTTCAAAGATAGAAGAGATAGGAAGAGGTGGCACATCCGCCGGACTAGGCTCGCAGGCCGATTTATTTTCATCAAATTTTACATCTCTTCTAATGATAACATTTTTGGACTTAAATGGAATAAGTCTATAACCTTTTACATCTTCAGAATATCCAACAAAAGTACATTTCTCACTCTTAGGTTCTAAAGCTTTATGCTTTTCATCTGGAATATGGGCCCATGCTTCACTTCCAAACACACGAAAGTGACTTACATCTGGTTTAATGGAACTCCAAGCTTCTTCTGGAGTGATATTCTCTAGAACCTTAGTAGGAGTGCGATTGATTATATAATTTGCACAATTAATTGCTTCGGCCCAAAAACTAAGACTGAGTCCTTTAGATTGCAGCATACAATTAGCCATTTCCTTTAAGGTGCGATTTTTCCTTTCAGCTACACCATTTTGTTGTGGAGTGTATGGAACAGTATGTTGCATTTGAATTCCATTTTCGGTGCAAAAGTTGATGAATGTGTTTTTAACATATTCTCCACCATTATCAGTTCTTAGCTTAAGAATTTGATGTCCAGATTGTTTTTCAACAAATGCTTTGAAGGCCAAAAAAGTGGTAAATACTTCGCTCTTGAGTTTTAAGAAGTATACCCAAGTGCGTCTGGAGAAATCATCAATGAAAGTTAAGAAGTACTTGCAGCCAGAGAATGAAGCAACAGGAAGAGGACCACATAAATCACTGTGCACAAGCTGTAAAGGGGCTGAGGCGTGCCAAGAGGCACGTTTGTCAAAACTGTCCCGATGATGTTTTCCGAGTACACATCCGGAACAAACACCATCTCTGCAAGATACCATAGGAAGACCTGTCACCATATTTTCTTTACATAGATGCTGAAGGGAGCGATAGTTTAAGTGACCAAACCGCTCATGCCAAAGTTTGCTCACTTCATCATTATGAGCAACAAATACTGAGGGAAGATGGGATGACCCAAAGTTGTGAAACTTATACAACCTTTTGGAATCATCAGCAAGACCAGTAGCTAGAATCTGTTTAGGATCTTTTAGATCCTTGATTACAACATCATGAGGTGAAAATTCAACAATTTTACCTTCACCTGAATGAGTTATCTGATAGACAGATAGAAGGTTGCAGGATAAGTTTGGAACACATAATACATCATTGAACTGACCATTGTCTAGATGAACAGTTCCAGTCCCTACAACATTAAGAGATCTATCATCACCAATATATATATTTTTGGTGTTACAATCATTTAAAGAAGAAAACATGGCTTGGTTTTTGGCCATGTGACAAGAGGCTCCAGAATCAATGAGCCACTCATGAGAATGAGAAGAAGAAGAAGATACATTTAATGCATAACCAGACTGAGATGATTGACGATGACATGCAGAAAGTGCCGTTCCGGAAGTTGAAGTTGAAGTAGGCTCCACATGGATGTTATGTTTCTTCATTGCGGCTTCCAAGGCTTCCATCTTCTTAAAGCATTTAGATTCTAAGTGGCCATCTCGATTACAAAAGTTACAATGTCTATCAGTCTTCTTCCATTTGTTTTTATTGGTCTTATCATTTTGCTGAAATGATCTTTCATTTTGAGGCTGAGATGGTTTAGGACCATTCTTTTGAGGATATGACTTCTTAGGATTCTTTGAATTTGGTTGCTGCTGGGCGGCTAACGCTTTCGTGGAAGAGTTTCCAAGATTAAGAAGACCAAGGTGTAAGAGTTTTTCTTGTTCTCTTATTAAGGAATCACAAAAGGAGTCAAAGGAAGGGGCCTTGTAGTCTTGTCCTTGACAAATGAAAGCTTCCCTTGTAGAATGGAAAGTGGAAACAAATACAGAGTAGGCTGGTCCCAACTTAGTAAGGATGGAATAAATAAGGTTACCATCTTCTTTCTTAACTTTAACACCTTCCAAGAGATATCTAAGGGTCTTGAATTTGGACAAGAAATCTTCAATGCAAGAAAAATTATTAGGATCCAAAGTAAGCAGCTCATTTTCAAGTTGATGGGCTCTAATTTCATTTTTAATCCCAAAAACTTTAGCAAGTTTTTCTAATGCTTCATGAGGAGTCTCAAGTTCTGCAATGTGGAATCTAAGATCAGGAGAAATAGACATCCCTATCAAACCACGTGCTTGATCTTGTCTATTTTCCCATTTTGCCGCCTTGTCTTCATCTTTTGGTTTCTTCTCTTGGTCTGTGGCTATTCTGAAGAGACCTTTACTTCTAAGTAAATCTTCCATGTAGGCTACCCATTGGAAGTAGTTAGTGCTGTCAAGAATGACTTGGCATGGACTTTCCATTTTTTTTTAAAAAACTGAAGCTGAAGATGCTGAAAGTAAGTGTTCCAATGGATAGATCTCGAAAAAATAGGCGGTTTTAAAAAAAACGGCTCTGAAAAAGGCTTCCGGATGAAGAAGTTATGGCTTTTTGAAAAAAAATTGTTGACGTTGCCGGCAAAGTGCGCGAATGTGCGGGAATGAAAAAATCCGCCCCCACAAAATGGAGACTTGAACCCAAGACCTCTACTCTCTTAAAATAGTTTTGAACCAATTGATCTATACAAAAAATTTGAGAGAGAGAGAGAGAGAGAGAGGGGGGGGGGGGGGGCCTCGGTTTGCGTGCTTGCCTTGAGAAAGCTCTTTTTCACTACAAAACACAAAACCCAACACGAATATGCAAAGAAAAACGAACCTTGCGGCTCGAAGTTAGCTTTAGCCAAAAAACTAGAAATTTTTAAAAAAAATCTCAAAGTTAGCTTTAGCCGAAAAACTAAATATTTTTCTCAATGTTTCTGATTTTCCGAGATCACACTAAGGTGCAGGGAAAAGAGCATACGCATGAGAAAAATCCTTCCTTTCTGTTTCTGATTTGCCCAGATCGCACAGAGTCGCAGGGCAAAGAGCATACGCAGAAATGAAAGGTATAGATCCGGTAAAAAAAAAGGCTAAATAAACTGAGACCGAAATAAGCAGAGAGAAAATAACAGTAAACCAAAAAAAAACACTGTATACCTCCCGATCTGAAAAATGACGCAGCTAGGGCTACCGGAAACCTTTTCGCGTGAAACGAAAGGGGTTCCTCACTGGAACAGATGCTCCGAACGCAACAGAGCAGTCCTCTCGGCCCGAAAGCAGTCAGAAACAGCAGATCTAGGAAACGACAGCCGCATGCAGTTCTACCGGCTTCAGATTTGGATCACCAACGGACGCGGCCCTCAAATAGCTCTGATACCATGTAGGAATTTACAGGGTAAGTTCCACAGAAAGAATACCAAAAGGACACCGCTCACAACCAGATCTCAAATCAATACACCAGTATTTTTGACGTGGTTAAAACCCTCAGAGTGCAAGGAGGGAAACAGTCCACGGCCTGTCCCAACGTGGGTACTACAGGCAATTTATTAATCAAAGAATGAAAATTTACATAAGCTTCTCTCATGCACGGATTACCCGAACAATGACCCTCCATGCGCTTTAAATAGAACTCATGGACCAATCGGGTGTCAAGCCACGGATCAAGTGTCGGTAATACCGAGGTGAGAGTGAACCGTCGGATCACTACATATCGTGACCGTCGGATTGTAAGTTACAAAATGTACAACGGTAAAGAAACACACTTTACCTAACTCTAACCTAACTCTATGCTAGACCAAGTTGAACTTAACTATATCCTATGTGTCGGAATATCCTAACAATTGTATGAACAGACATATGGCTTCTGGAGTGTTCTCCTTCCTTAAGGAGTGAATGTATGGTGTTGCCCTACCTTAAGGGTTTGATCAATAAAGTGAATCATTTCTATCTATTTAGATCTTGTTATTTGTTGGGTTTATTTCTAATATCATATATTTCTGGGTTAGATCTATAACAGAGAATGCTACAAGATATATTTTTATATCAAAGTTATTTTCCAGCTAAAAGTAATCATGACCATTATATTTTTTTTTATCTTAATCTCCTAAGTCCTTGTTTTTAGTAGTTTTCTTCTCCCTTTTCTTGTGATTGAGGCCTAACACATCTTGGTATTCCTCTTCCTTGTCTGGAGAAGAATAGAGGAGATGAAGTAGTGCTAAGCGTCCCGAGGATGGAGGAATCTAAACAATGGTCGTAGATAGTGTGGATAGTAAATTTGTGTATACTTTTGTTATTTTGTCATTGATTTTAATAAAAATAGATATATATCTTCTTTTCTTCCAATAAATTTGGATTTATTTGTATCTATCTAATATCTATTTTAGCATTTAATAGTAGTCCTAGCTATCCTAATAGATGTTAGTTAGAGTAGTTATTTTATTGTTGCTTATTATTAGAGGAAGATTGTTTGCTTCATTGCGTTCAAGTCTACAAGTTTGAGTAGGAGAAAACATAATTTGCCAAGCTTGTCTCTAACGGACTATCCATCCAGACAAATTCCTCACAACAAACTAATAGTTATTTTGAAATTCACATAAGCTACTATAAAGAAATATCAATACTATTTTTTGAACTTTTAATATATCAATACTATTTTTTGAATACATAAATTTTATTTACAACAATTTTTTTACTATATAAAATATTTACTATTAAATTCCATATATACTTTAATGACTACTTAAGACTACTTTCAACTCTTTTTTTCCAATTTCCATAATAAAAACAACAAATTTAAATAAATTTAATTAAAATCCTTAAAGTTTAAGGATTAGTACAATATTTAATAAATAATAAGTTTAAGTGTTCATAGCATATAAGAACCAAGATGCCAATTATTGATGAGAACCCTTTACTATGAGAAGTTGAATATCTACGCGAGAAGACAAGAAGACTTGAAAGGGCATGACATTTCTTAAAAGCTTGTGCAATAATGTATGGGAATAAAAAAATTGCAAATAACATATCTATAATATAATTGAAAAGGGCAAAATTATTAAAATATATAATAGATCATAGTTTCATAATATTATTTTGCATACTTTTCACCATAATTTATAGATAAGAATTGTATAATAAAGTATAACTTTAATTCTAGTGGTGATTAGTAATTTGATTTATTTGAAAACAAAAATATAATATTTAAAATGGGAGTTAAATGTTTAACTTTTTATGTATTATAGTTAAATATTTTTAATCTAATAAATTACGTATTTAAAGAGTAATATTGTCATTTAGCATTCATCACTTCCAATTATATAAAAAAATAAAATAAAAATTACATTCAAATATGAACATTTAAATTTTCGTTGAAAATATAAATAAATTATTTATAATTAAATTTTAAATAAAAAAATTATTTGCTAATGTTGTAAAGAGAGAATGTAATTAATTTTGTTTGGTTAGTTTTTTATTTTATTGATATGAAAATTGACATCATGGATGATGATGAAGATAAATTACATTAAAATACAAATCTTTATGAAGGTAATAAAATGTTTCTAAAACATTTAATTTAGATATTAATATTAATTATAAATATATAATAAATACAAATAAAAGTTTGTTCAAACAATTGAAAGTAATATTAACAAATTAATTAAACTTCAAAATAGTTCACAAATCAATTCATTAAGCTAAAATATATGTTTATAAGCTATAGGTGATTTTCTTTTTGAATCATGTACTTTCTTTTTCTATAAAAACGTAAAAAAGAATGAATATGATTTTTAGACAATTAAAAATGTTGACATTATCAATGGATAATAAAATATATAGAACTTAGATTTGTCATTCACATAATATGATGTTACAAAAAGTGCCTATTTTTAATTTGACACTAATTACAAATAGATATAAATGCTAATAGAAGCTTATCTCAACTACTATAAGTTGAAAAGAAGTTGTCATTATACAAACAATGGAAAATCTATTGAAATCTTCGAGTATTGCAATTTTCACAAACTAAAATGTAGAAGATCGATGGGCATTTGATGCAAGCATATCATTCCATGTTTCATTTGCATTGCTAAGCAAATTGAGCATGCTTTGTCTCATCCTCCTAGAAGTGAACGCATTTGCCCCCAAATCATTTTTGAGGCTTTCCAATACTGTTACCACATCTCTCATAGTTGGTCGTTCATTAGGTGAATCTTTTGAACAAATCAAACCAACTTGTAGCAAAGAAAGTAGGCATTTGTATGAGCTAATTTTCTCAAATTCATCTCCATCCACCTCGTTTAAAAGTTGGTGGTCAATTACCTCCTTCAGTCTGTTTAGAAAGGCTAGGTTCACCAACTTGTAAATGTTAAGGTCTCCAGAAAACATGTCACTGGTTGGTCGTTTCCTTGCACTTTCCTTGTAAGTATTTCCAATAACAAAATGCCATAGCTTTAATTGGTAGACATTGACTCAACTAATCCACACTTTGCATTAAAGATAACCTTCATCAAATTTTACTCAACCAATCCATACAAAATTGTTGATGAGAAAATACAAGTACAAATCTAGCATTCTAAAATGACATACCTGGTGCAACATAGCCCACAACGCCTTTTAAAGCAAGTGTTCAAGTAACTGGCTTGGTAGTGACTTCATTGATCAATCTTGCAATACCAAAATCAACTACATGCCCTGACATGTTTTGATCTAGAAGCACAGTGTTGGGGTTTAAATCACAATGCACTACTTGCACAATAGAATCATGATGAAGATATTCGAATGCATGGGCCACATCTATTGCAATGTTCAATCGTGTTGTTAGTCCCATCTGACACACATATTCACCATTTTTATCATATTTATTAGGATACAAAAGCTCCTCCAATCTTCCATTAGACATAAATTCGAACAACAATGCTTTGAAATAAGGGTTGGAACACGAGGTTATGATCTTCACCAGATTTCGATGTCAAAGCTTTTGCAAGACATTACATTCTACTGTAAAACCATTTTCAACCATGTTATTTTACAAATGGAAACTTTCACAGCAACAACAGTGCCATCTCTCAGAGTCCCTTTATACACTAAACCAAAATTCCCTGCTCCCAACAAGTTTGCCTCAACAAATCCGTTAATTGCTATCTAAAGCTCTTGATACAAAATCCTTTTGTGCTCTAGCTTTTGCAAAATAAAATTTTAGAAATCAAAGTTTTACATAGACATATTCCCTTTCTGAAGTAATATTAAAAATAGAAAACACATAAAAACAACTGCTCCACTCACTAGCAATAATATTATTTTGACAAGTGCAGAATAATCTCTTAGAGTTTTATGTACAAGACAAATTCAAACTTTGAAACATTTTTAAGTTTTGGACATCACCAATCATCCGTCATTGAAAATTATTATTATTTCATGAGATGGGATGAATCCAACAAGTTTCAACGAAGTGCTTTTTTTAATCATAAAAGTTACGTCACCATCTCAGAAGTTCTTTTTACTACTGAATCCGTTATGAACCATTAATTATTTGAAATTAGTTTAAGTAAATGAGCTTAAGGTTTTTAAAATTTACGTATTCGATGATTTTCGATAATTTAATCATTTCCGATCATTCCATGGCTTGTTAGCAAATTCAAAACCTCAATATTTCTTATAAAACTATCTCAAAATCTCAATATTTCTTACAAAAATATCAATATCCCACCTAATTATTTGTTACGAAAATCCTCAGCTGCTGAGGAAAAAAATATCAATATTTCACATAAATATTTTTTACAAAAATCCTCATAAACTGAAAAAAAATTACCAATATCTCTCGAAGAAAAAATTATATATATTTTAATTAATTATAAATGTTAGACCATTCAAAAGCAACTATTCAAAAGTAAAAATTATATAATTAATTATAAATGTTAGAGTATTCAAAACCAACTACTCAAATGTCCTCTCAAATTTGAAAATAAAAAATTACATAAATTTTACAATTTAATCAATTATTTACCCTTAACAATTGATGGAGTATCCACACAAAACCCACCTATCCAATGTATTTTTAGAAGGTCTTTTGACAATACACTCTTTAATTCAATAATAATAAATTTTCATTTCAAAACTGAATTAAAAGCAAAAATTAAAAATGAACTATTTTATTTTATTTTATTGCACAAAGTAAGTTATATTTAATTTGCCTATTTTCTTTAAAATTTTGAATATTTATTAT
This sequence comes from Pinus tabuliformis, assembly GCA_031772625.1. NCBI lineage: Eukaryota > Viridiplantae > Streptophyta > Pinopsida > Pinales > Pinaceae > Pinus > Pinus tabuliformis. Next base: position 1,055,066,726 of record CM062805.1, read on the forward strand.
TTTTTTCAAACGAGTCAAAAAATTTAAATTCAAAATTAACCATTTTCTTGAAACAATCAAATTTCCATAAAAAAATAATTAAAATGGATAACCTATTTTTTAGGTGAAGGTATATCTAATTTATTTAACCTTTTTAAAAAGTAGATAACTTATTGTTTAGGTGAAGATATATGTAATTTATTTAACCTTTTTGAAATTCTAATGATTTGATTTTTTTCAAATGAGTCAAAAATTTTAAAAGCAATATTTCCATCAATTATCAACTACATTGTAAAATAATTATTTACAAATATCCTCTCAAAGTTGAGAAGAAAATTATGGAAATTTCTATCAAAGTTGAGAAGAAAAATTATATGAATTTTATATTTTAATTAATTATTTTTATCTTATGATAAAAGGAATGCCAACTAAAAATGTTAGACTTTTCAAAACCATTTGCTCAAAATTTATATGAATTTTATTTTTTACTTAATTATTTGTCCTTGATAATAGGAAGTGTAAGTTACAAAATCATTACTCAACTATTAAATTTAGTAAGGGTGAAAACTAAGAGATATATACTTGTCATATCATTAAATTAAAATAATTCTACAAATATGAGTTGTGGAAATTTTAAAGAAAATTACAATTTATAGATAAACTCCAATCTTAAAACATTATCAAGTATCACTCATTTTATATTATTATGAAGAGCACATTATATTAAATAATTACAGAAATACAAAATATTTACCATATTTATTAAATTCCATAGATGTATATATTCTTGAATGAATACTTGAGATTACTTTCAACTTTTTTTTTCGAATTTCAATAATAAAAGCAACAAATTTTAAATAAATTTAAATATAATTAAAATTCTTAAAGTTTATGATTAGTACAATATTTAATAAATAATAAATTTAAGTGCCCATAGCATATAAGAACCATTACAATGGGAAGCCAATTATCGATGAGAATCCTTTACTATGAGAAGTTGAATATCTACATGGAAGACAAGAAGCCTTGAAAGGGCGTGACATTTCTTAAAAACTTGTGCAATAATGTATGGGAATAAAAAAATTGCAAATAACTTTCTTATAATATAATTGAAAAGGGTGAAATTATTCAAATATATAATAAATCATAGCTTCATAATATTATTTTGCATATTTTTCACCATAATTTATAGATAAGAATTGTATAATAAAGTTTAACCTTAGTTTTAATGGTGATTAGTAATTTGATTTATTTAAAAACAAAAATATCATATTTAAAATGAGAATTCAATGTTTAAATTTTTATTTATTATAGTTAAATATTTTAAATCAAATAAATTACATATTTAAAGAGTAATATTGTCATTTATCATTCATCACTTTCAATATATAAAATTAAAATAAAAATTACATTCCAATGCTATTTGAACATTTAAATTTTGGTTGAAAATATAAATAAATTATTTATAATTGAATTTTAAATAAAAAATCATTAGCTAATATTGTAAAGAGAGAATGTAATTTTTTTTTTGTAATTTATTTTATTTTATTGATATGAGTACTGACATCATGGATGATGATGAGGATGAATTGCATCAAAATACAAATCTTCATGAAGGTAATAAAATATTTCTAAGACATTTAACTTAGACACTAATATTAATTACAAATATATAATAAATACAAATAAAAGTGTGTTCAAACAATTAAAAGTAATATCAACAAATTAATTAAACTTCAACATAGTTCACAAAATCAATTCATTAAGCTAAAATATATGTTTATAAGCAATAAGTGATTCTTTTAAGAATCACGTCCTTTCTTTTTCTATAAAAACATAAAAAAAAAAAAATATATGATTTTTAAACAATTAAAAATATTGACGTTATGAATGGCTAATAAAATATACATGTCACGCCTCCATGAATACATTTTTTTTTTTATATATTTATTAAGATGCAGCAATATAACTTTTCTACATGAACAATAATAATACCATGACTTAACATACATGGATGCTTTCTTACCAACGCGTAAACAATATTTACTTTGCTAAATCTATGGTTTGATATATGCGTTGTTATATATTGCAAACATATATATATCCACTTTATATTTCCTTACTCACGGTTTCAATGATTCAATGTTCATTATACTATAATCATATGTGAATGAAAGTCATAACCACAGCCTAAAGGAACTACATCGTTGACCACACAATGTATATATGGTTATTTATAATGTTGATTATGAACTTTGTATTGCATATCTCGAGAGATCGGGTTTGATTTCCTGTCCAGTCATCGTACTCCCGGTCCAGGTGTCGGTAACCTCCATCGTCCATTTGGAAGGATGTGTGGCAGATGGCAATCTGGCCATGTACGTCCTGTACATAGCCCTGACTCCTCGGCCCTGATGCCTTTCGCGCCAACGAGCCTCTACAGTAAACCGGCAATCGGATGGATGATAATTCACACTACAGATCAAGGGATCAGATTGGGCCACGAGTCGGTAACCTTCTGGGGAATTTATATCTTGCCTGATCTTTCGGTGGTCATTATGTTACTCCATTTCCTCCGCCTCACTCCAGTTCTGCAGTCTCATGGCGCTCCGCTGCATCGGTCCTTTGCCTCAGGCATGCAGATCGAACCCCCGTTCAACCTCACTGTCGTCTTGAAGGTAAGGTACCCAACTGCAGATATCAGGTGAAGATCAGTAATGGATTTAGTTTAGTCTTCTTTGCTCTGGTTTTTCTTACAGATTCTCTGCCAGGTTTAAATGACGCTAACAGAGTGAAGTTTGTGCGCAGGAATGGTTTCCTTCCGACGTAAGGGACGAGGGTTCTTCTTCTCCTCGTCTTCCTCACCAACAGGTAAGTTTAAACCTACTTATCGCTATTATACAAATGAGCTCTGTGGAGTTAGAGTCTGAGTTATGCTCGTCCTCTTGACAGGGCTTTGACTTTGAGTCTCAGATCTATTTCCTGCACAGGCTCCAAGTTTATTGAAGGCATATAGTATTTAGTTTTGAATATTAAAACCCTTCACTAGGATTACGAGGATCGTATTACGGATTATGTATGCTTACAATTCTGTCTCAGGCACAGTATTGACTTCTATTCTTTAAACACAGTCTAATGTTACCTCTTGAGCTCGGCTTCAGTTCTAACGATTGTTTTCAGTTTTTGTTGTATATAAATATGATGGTTTTATGACCTTCTGGTCTTTGGACTCAATGGGTCGAGCCATATGCATCCAATGAGTATTATAAATGTGTTTTCCGATCTCTGTTGCATGTTTTGGGTTTTTTTATCATCGTTTATATGAAGGATCCTAAGGCCATTCGACTGTTGACTTGGTTACTCCACGGGCTGAGCGTAAGCTTCCGCGGCATTAGTTACCAGGTCAGGGTTTTCTACCGGCCACAAACGCCTGAGAGAGCATGTAACCCCCGGGTTACATTGCTCTGTCCTCGGCGTCCATATTTTATATATGTTATATGATAATGTTGCATGTCTCTTTTCAGTATTTACTTCATATGTTTTCGAGTATTATGAATGTGTTATGTCTTCAAGTTCCCTGTTGAAGCTCTTCTCACGGCTTTACATCAGGGTTTCTCTGATTTAATACCTTTGTTCGTTTGAGCATTTTATATATACAGTATAAGGAAAAGACTCCAGTTCGACATTTCTGCGAGTGAGAATGTATAAGCCTTTACTACACAGCTTTTATGCGGAATATTTGTGTCTCTTACATATTAAAATGTGGTCGTATAAGTTTCATAGTTCGGCTTCTGAACTCGTATGAGGATTTCTCAGTAAGCTCTTACAGAGTTGTATGTTCTTGTTTTCAATAATAATGTTTGCACATTTGGTTAATGGCTGATATGTTTTTTTGAATACAAACATTTCGAATAGGATAAATTATCCTTAATGCATGCCTGTCCCTGCATTCTCTATATAATATAAAAGGCCGCATTCTCTGTTTTATGCGAGGGTTGTAATCTTTGTTACATGCAAGTCTGCTGTAATACGAGAGGGTTTTTTTCTTCTTATTTTCAGTCATGAATGAGCAGTAGTGGTACCGATCTCTGTTATAGCATTAATCTTGTTTTCTATATTATACTCAGAAAGAAATATTAGCTAGCATTCGTCTATCATCGAGTTATATATATCATTTTTCTTTATCGTTAATCCTCAAGAAAGTAGTAGTCAATATTAATCTCTGTCTAAGTAAATAAATTAATCTTCTTTACATCTTATCTTTAAGGAGGAACAGATAATAACCATCTCTGATAGAGTCATGCAATTTACTCATTTTTATCATATATTCTCAAGAAAGTAGCAGTTATTACCAGTGATTTTCCTTCAACACAGAATAATAACAGAAGTGTTTATAGTAGATGTGTGCATTGTGAGCCATACCTGCTCTTCCGCAACCTACTAGTATTTGCTTGTCAAACCTCCCGACCGTAGGAAGACTTCTTCTCGTTGTTCTTCCACCCCCAAGCAATTGCAGGTCCTACTCGACCGCAATAATACTGGACTCGCCAGTAACGCTATCTGATCCCAACCAGACGTAGCGTGCACAGGAAAATCTTTTTCCTCTCATGCCATCTGATCCTAACCAGACTTGGCATCCAAAAAGCCACCAAGCTTTTCCTTCCTTGCCATCTGATCCTCACCAGACTTGGCAATGCCCCTTTTTCCTCAGGGGTCTCAACTACCTCAAGGTAGTTAGGGTTTCCAGCATAACTGACTCATCAGTTACTTAACCAAGATTAATCATAACTCAGTTCCAATAATGTCAACACAATTATTTTTCCATTAACACAGATTTAATAACCAGAATATATATAATTCAAATAAAGTCTCTTGTTCAATAATTACTTTTACCATTTACCAATCATTACTTTTCACAGGGGATATTACATCTCCCCCCCTGAAAGTCTACATCGTCCCGATGTTGCTGTTTACCCAAAAACAGTCTGGGATAAGCATCCCGCATCATCTGCTCATCTTCCCAGGTGGCCTCTTCAGGCCCAAAGTGCTGCCACTGCACTTTAACCTGGCTGATGACCTTTTTCCGCAGCTCGACTCTTCTCTGATCTATTATGTTCATTGGTTCGACCAGGAACTCTCCTTCCGGTTCCACCTGAAACACATAACAATTTAAATCAGTTGTCTACTAGTATTTATTTCAATTTACAGCTTTATGACAGTCTCCCCTCACCTGAATGTCCTGCCAACTTATTACATGTTTAGGGTCATACACATATCTCTTTAGGACTGATACATGGAAGACATTATGAACCCGAATGTGACTGGGTAGGGCGAGCTGATAGGCTACAGGCCCCACTCGTGCCAGAATTTGGAATGGTCCACAAAAGCGTGGTGCCAATTTGGCACAGGCGTTCCATTGAAGGGTACTTTTCCTGGGTCGAACTCTGATGTATACATGTTCACCCACTTGATATTCTTTAAAGGTTCTCTTCCGGTCTGCAAAATTTTTCTGCCTATCTTGTGCCGTCTTTAAATTAGCTTGGACCTTTTTCACCATGACCTCCATCTCTTCCAACATTTCAGGTCCTAACAAGAGTTTGTCCTCCGGTCCACCCCAACTGGAGGGTGTGCGGCACTTCCGGCCGTAAAGTACCTCGAATGGGCTCATCTTCAAGGAAGAGTGGTAGCCATTATTATAGGCGAATTCTACTAAGTGTAGGTACTCCTCCCATCGTGTAGGCTGTTGCATCACATAAGTTCTCAACATGTCCTCCAACACTTGATTCACTCGCTCAGTCTGTCCGTCAGTTTGCGGATGGTAGGCAGTGCTGAAACTCAACTGAGTTCCTAGACCTTCAAATAAGGTCCTCCAAAAAGCTGAGGTGAACTTAACATCACGATCAGATATTATTACCTTCGGCAGCCCATGTAATTTAAATATATTTTGCATAAAAATGTTTGCGATTTGAGCTGCACGATAAGTGGATTGAACTGGTATAAAGTGAGCTGACTTACTGAGTTTATCCACTACCACCATTATTGAATCATTATTCCTTTTGGTTTTCGGCAAACCGGTAATGAAGTCCATGGTTATGGTCTCCCATTTCCATTCTGGTATGGGTATTGGCTGTAGCAATCCTGCAGGATGCTGATGTTCAGCTTTCACTTGCTGACACTCCAAACAGCGCGCCAGGTAATCTACAACATCCTTCTTCATGCCTGGCCAAAAGTACTCCTTCCTTAGTGAAGTGATTAGTTTCTGGTAACCAGGATGTCCCGCATAAGGACTCCTATGCTTTTCATCCAAAATCTTTTCTTTAATACTGCTCTGATTGGGTACATAAATCTTCTTTTGAAAACACAACAAGTCGGCTGCATTCAAAGTATAACCTTGTTGTATAGAGCGGGCATCAGAATTCTGCACCAAATGCTTCTTTTGCAAATAACTCGGGTCTTGCGCTGACGCCTCCTCAATTTCTTGGTCAAGAGTGGACCATCCTTGACTGATACCAATCTCATAAATGCAATGCACTTTTCGACTTAGTGCATCAGCTACTCTGTTCTCCTTTCCCTTCAGGTGCTTAATCTCGAAATCGAAATTTCCCAAAAAGTCCACCCATCTTGCTTGTCTTGCATTTAAAGTGGGTTGACTAAAGTAACTAGTCAAACTGTGATGATCCGTCATTAACAGAAACTTTCTTCCCACTAAATAATGGCGCCACATTTTCAGAGCATGAATCACAGCAGTTAGTTCCAGGTCATAGGCAGAATATTTCTGCTCATGCTCCTTCAACTTCCTGGATTCATAGGCAATCACTTTGCCTTCCTGCATTAATACTCCGCCCACACCCTCCTTACTGGCATCGGTACAGACTACGTATTCCTTTTCAGGATCTGCCACACACAACACAGGTGCTGTGGTAAGTAAATGCTTGAGCTGTTCGAAGCTCCGCTGACACTCCACTGTCCACTTAAACACTTTTCCCTTCTTTTGCAAGGAGGTAATGGGAAAGGCAACTCTAGAAAAACCTTCTACAAACCGTCGGTAATATCCAGCCAGCCCCATGAAAGATCGAATATCTGCTACATCCTTGGGTGTAGGCCAGTCCATTATAGTTTTGATCTTTTCAGGGTCTACAGCTATACCTTCTTTTGTAATGATATGACCCAAATATTGGATCTGTTCTTTGTAGAAGTCACATTTGCTGAATTTTCCATATAGTTGGTGTTCCCGCAAGGTCTGCAACACGATCCTTAGATGTTCCTCATGCTCTTTCCTATTCCGTGAATAGATAAGTATATCATCAATAAAGATTAATACAAATTTGTCTAGATATTGATGAAATACACTATTCATTAAACACATAAACGTTGCAGGTGCATTAGTTAACCCAAAAGGCAGGACCACAAACTCGTAATGTCCATAACGAGTACGAAAAGCGGTCTTGGCTATGTCTTCATCCTTTATTCTAATCTGGTGGTATCCTGATCTCAAGTCGATCTTAGAGAAGATGGTCGCCCCCTTCACCTGATCAAACAGCTCGTCAATGCGGGGTAGGGGATATTTATTTTTAACTGTTAGCTTATTCAATTGTCTATAGTCAATGCACATTCGCAGAGTTCCATCCTTCTTCCGCACAAACAACACAGGAGCTCCCCAAGGAGAGACGCTGGGGTGGATGTACTTCTTTTCCAGCAGCTCTTGCAGCTGCATTTTCAACTCAGTTAACTCCGGCACACTCATCCGATACGGTGCTCGGGATACTGGGGCTGCTCCGGGTACCAGCTCAATGGTGAAATCCAGATCCCTTCTGGGCGGCAGCCCTGGAATCTCTTCAGGAAATACATCTGCAAATTCTTGCACTACTGGTATATCTGTAATAGTTGTCACCTTATCCATAGAATCCGCAAACCCCACTTGTACTGCATAAATCTGACATTTATTCCGGATGCACTTAACCAGTTGAGAAGCTGTGATTGGTCGAATCTGCACTGGTTTCTGAATGCCTTGTATTTCTTTTCCTACACCCAGCTCATCTCTATAGGAAACTGTTTTTGTTTTACAATTAATTACAGACCACCGTCGTTCCAACCAGTCCATTCCTATCAGCACATCATAGGAACCAAGAGGGAGTACATTCAACTCAGTTGTTATAGTTTGGCCAGCTAAACTTAATGGACAGTTGCTGACTTTGGTTAGTACTCTTCTTTTGGTCCCAGTGGCCAGCTGTACTAACCATGGGCTCTTAAATTTAGTAGTTTGTAAACCACAGCTTTCTACCACTTTAGGACTTATATAGCTTAAAGTAGCTCCTGGGTCTACTAAAACAGAAACAGCGCGGTCAAAGATCTTACCTTCGAACTCTATCATCGTTGGCTGGTAATCAGCTTGCCGATCCTCCAGTGCTGCGTTTATTCTGGGCATGGATCGAGCCACATCTCCTACTGTTGAAGCTTCATAAATCTGGGACAACTGATCGTTGTCCTTCCGATGAGGGCAGTTCCTGACATAGTGGGATCCGCCACAACCCCAACATTGAACAGGTGGTCGAGCTGTGTTTTCATGGTCCAATCTAACTTGCTGTTCACTGTATTTAGATTCTGCAGGAGGCTTGAATCTGCTTTGAGATTTTGCTGGGTTTTTAGTGCTGGCTCCTTTCGAGAATCCTTTCTGAAAGCTGCTGCGTGCTCCCTTACTACCCATGGGCATTTTACTGCCTCGCTTATCTGTCCAACGCTTCCCGGGATTTTCTCCTTTTGATCTGTTCTGCTGATAACACAGTCTTGCTTTTCGCACTGCTTCATCCATGGTTTTTGGATTATCGAACTCTATTCTTTCTCGCATAGCCAGGGGTAAGCTACTAACAAATCTTTGGACTTTAGCCTTCTCTTCCCGAATATAGGGCACGTAGCGAAGCAGGGATGTAAACTTGGTTACAAACTCATCAATGGTCTGCTGTCCTAGCCGCAGATCGTGAAATTCACGTGCCTTTTCATCATAAAAACGTTCTGTCAGGTACCTCTCTTTAAAATATCCTTGGAACTTTTCCCATGTCACATCTTGGTCACTTATTCCCCGCACCATCTTAACCTCTTCCCACCATAAGGTGGCTTTGGCTTGCAACTGGAATATAGCCAGCCTTGCCTTCAGATGATGGTCGTATTCGTATACCTGAAAGTACTTATTCATATTAATCAGCCATGCTTCTGCAGCTTCTTCAGATTCACCATCAAAATGAGGTGGTTTAATCTTTCTAAATTCTCCGTGTAACTCCATCCGGGGCCTTTTGGGAGTCTGATATTCAGAAGCATTGACAGACTTCTCTCCTCTCGTCTCTCCTCTGTCCTCTGCTTCCTCCTGTTCAGTATGATAGCTTTGTTCATCTGTTATGTGTGCTTGTTCCGGCCTTGGATGTGATTGCTGTTGATGCTGTTTATCAGATAAGCTTTTCAGGATCCTTTCCTGTTCAACATTCAATCTTGCGTTATCTGCCCGCAACTGAGCCATTTCATCCTTTAACTCTTGCAGGGTCCTCAATAGCGTTGAGTCAGTTGTGCGACCTGCTGCTCCCAGCTGTACCCAGAACTCAGAATTCCCTTGAGGTTGTTCTGTGTTGTCCGAAGGTTCTGGATTTCCATAAGGAGCACTGTTTGCTCTCCTCATTCTGCTGCTACCTGCTCAGATCATCTCATTAAACAGATTTAATTTAATGTATTGCTGAACTGTTATCATAATACTGTTATATACATGTTGCTGTAATCTTAATTTTTTTTTTTTTTTCCAAAGGCCACAGAGTTGTAACCTTGGGCTCTGATACCAATTTGTCACGCCTCCATGAATAATTTTTTTTTATATATTTATTAAGATGCAGCAATATAACTTTTCTACATGAACAATAATAATACCATGACTTAACATACATGGATGCTTTCTTACCAACGCGTAAACAATATTTACTTTGCTAAATCTATGGTTTGATATATGCGTTGTTATATATTGCAAACATATATATATCCACTTTATATTTCCTTACTCACGGTTTCAATGATTCAATGTTCATTATACTATAATCATATGTGAATGAAAGTCATAACCACAGCCTAAAGGAACTACATCGTTGACCACACAATGTATATATGGTTATTTATAATGTTGATTATGAACTTTGTATTGCATATCCCGAGAGATCGGGTTTGATTTCCTGTCCGGTCATCGTACTCCCGGTCCAGGTGTCGGTAACCTCCATCGTCCATTTGGAAGGATGTGTGGCAGATGGCAATCTGGCCATGTGCGTCCTGTACATAGCCCTGACTCCTCGGCCCTGATGCCTTTCGCGCCAACGAGCCTCCACAGTAAACCGGCAATCGGATGGATGATAATTCACACTGCAGATCAAGGGATCAGATTGGGCCACGAGTCGGTAACCTTCTGGGGAATTTATATCTTGCCTGATCTTTCGGTGGTCATTATGTTACTCCATTTCCTCCGCCTCACTCCAGTTCTGCAGTCTCATGGCGCTCCGCTGCATCGGTCCTTTGCCTCAGGCATGCAGATCGAACCCCCGTTCAACCTCACTGCCGTCTTGAAGGTAAGGTACCCAACTGCAGATATCAGGTGAAGATCGGTTATGGATTTAGTTTAGTCTTCTTTGCTCTGGTTTTTCTTACAGATTCTCTGCCAGGTTTAAATGACGCTAACAGAGTGAAGTTTGTGTGCAGGAATGGTTTCCTTCCGACGTAAGGGACGAGGGTTCTTCTTCTCCTCGTCTTCCTCACCAACAGGTAAGTTTAAACCTACTTATCGCTGTTATACAAATGAGCTCTGTGGAGTTAGAGTCTGAGTTATGCTCGTCCTCTTGACAGGGTTTTGACTTTGAGTCTCAGATCTATTTCCTGCACAGGCTCCGAGTTTATTGAAGGCATATAGTATTTAGTTTTGAATATTAAAACCCTTCACTAGGATTACGAGGATTGTATTACGGATTATGTATGCTTACAGTTCTGTCTCAGGCACAGTATTGACTTCTATTCTTTAAACACAGTCTAATGTTACCTCTTGAGCTCGGCTTCAGTTCTAACGATTGTTTTCAGTTTTTGTTGTATATAAATATGATGGTTTTATGACCTTCTGGTCTTTGGACTCAATGGGTCGAGCCATATGCATCCAATGAGTATTATAAATGTGTTTTCCGATCTCTGTTGCATGTTTTGGGTTTTTTTATCATCGTTTATATGAAGGATCCTAAGGCCATTCGACTGTTGACTTGGTTACTCCACGGGCTGAGCGTAAGCTTCCGCGGCATTAGTTACCAGGTCAGGGTTTTCTACCGGCCACAAACGCCTGAGAGAGCATGTAACCCCCGGGTTACATTGCTCTGTCCTCGGCGTCCATATTTTACATATGTTATATGATAATGTTGCATGTCTCTTTTCAGTATTTACTTCATATGTTTTCGAGTATTATGAATGCGTTCTGTCTTCAAGTTCCCTGTTGAAGCTCTTCTCACGGCTTTACATCAGGGTTTCTTTGATTTAATACCTTTGTTCGTTCGAGCGTTTTATATATACAGTATAAGGAAAAGACTCCAGTTCGACATTGCTGCGAGTGAGAATGTATAAGCCTTTACTACACAGCTTTTATGCGGAATATTTGTGTCTCTTACATATTAAAATGTGGTCGTATAAGTTTCATAGTTCGGCTTCTGAACTCGTATGAGGATTTCTCAGTAACCTCTTACAGAGCTGTATGTTCTTGTTTTCAATAATAATGTTTGCACATTTGGTTAACGGCTGATATGTTTTTGAATACAAACATTTCGAATAGGATACATTATCCTTAATGCATGCCTGTCCCTGCATTCTCTATATAATATAAAAGGCCGCATTCTCTGTTTTATGCGAGGGTTGTAATCTTTGTTACATGCAAGTCTGCTGTAATACGAGAGGGTTTTGTTCTTCTTATTTTCAGTCATGAATGAGCAGTAGTGGTACCGATCTCTGTTATAGCATTAATCTTGTTTTCTATGTTATACTCAGAAAGAAAGATTAGCTAGCATTCGTCTATCATCGAGTTATATATATCATTTTTCTTTATCGTTAATCCTCAAGAAAGTAGTAGTCAATATTAATCTCTGTCTAAGTAAAGAAATTAATCTGCTTTACATCTTATCTTTAAGGAGGAACAGATAATAACCATCTCTGACAGAGTCATGCAATTTACTCATTTTTATCATATATTCTCAAGAAAGTAGTAGTTATTACCAGTGATTTTCCTTCAACACAGAATAATAACAGAAGTGTTTATAGTAGATGTGTGCATTGTGAGCCATACCTGCTCTTCCGCAACCTACTAGTATTTGCTTGTCAAACCTCCCGACCGTAGGAAGACTTCTTCTCGTTGTTCTTCCACCCCCAAGCAATTGCAGGTCCTACTCGACCGCAATAATACTGGACTCGCCAGTAACGCTATCTGATCCCAACCAGACGTAGCGTGCACAGGAAAATCTTTTTCCTCTCATGCCATCTGATCCTAACCATACTTGGCATCCAAAAAGCCACCAAGCTTTTCCTTCCTTGCCATCTGATCCTCACCAGACTTGGCAATGCCCCTTTTTCCTCAGGGGTCTCAACTACCTCAAGGTAGTTAGGGTTTCTAGCATAACTGACTCATCAGTTACTTAACCAAGATTAATCATAACTCAGTTCCAATAATGTCAACACAATTATTTTTCCATTAACACAGATTTAATAACCAGAATATATATAATTCAAATAAAGTCTCTTGTTCAATAATTACTTTTACAATTTACCAATCATTACTTTTCACAGGGGATATTACAATACAAAACTTAGATTTGTCATTCACATAATATGGTGCTACAAAAGTGTCTATTTTTTAATTTGACACTAATTACAAATAGATATAAATGCTAATAGAAGCTTATCTCAACCACTAGAAGTTCAAAAGAAGTTGTCATTATACAAACAATGGAAAGTCTACTTAAATCTTCTAGTATTGCAATTTTCACAAACTAAAATGTAGAAGAACCTTGGGCATTTGATGCAAGCATATCATTGCATGTGTCATTTGCATTGCTAAGCAAGTTGACCATGCTTTGTCTCATCCTCCTAGAAGTGAATGCATTTCCCCCCAAATCATTTTTGAGGCTTTCCAATACCATTACCACATCTCTCATAGTTGGTCGTTCATTTGGTGAATCTTTTGAACAAATCAGACCAACTTGTAGCAAAGAAAGTAGGCAATTGTATGCCCTATTTTTCTCAAATTCATCTCCATCCACCTCATTTAAAAGTTGGTGGTCAATTACCTCCTTCACTCTATTTGGAAAGGCTAGGCTCACCCACTTGTGAATGTTAAGGTCTCCAGAAAATATGTCACTGGTTGGTCGTTTCCTTGTAAGTATTTCCAATAACAAAATGCCATAGCTGTAAATATCTCCTTTGGTAGACATTGACTCACCTAATCCAGACTCTGCATTAAAGATAACCTTCATCAAATTTTACTCAACCAATCCATACAAAATTGTTGATGAGAATAGACTAGTACAAATCTAGAATTCTAAAATGACATACCTGGTGCAACATAGCCCACGGTGCCTTTTAAAGCAAGTGTTGAAGTAAGTGGCTTAGTAGCAGCTTCATTGATCAATCTTGCAATACCAAAATCAGCTACATGCCCTGACATGTTTTGATCTAGAAGCACATTGTTGGGGTTTAAATCACAATGCACTACTTGCACAATAGAATCATGATGAAGATATTCGAATGCATGGGCCACATCTATTGCAATGTTCAATCGTGTTGTTAGTCCCATCTGACACTCATAATCACCATTCTTATCATCTTTATTAAGATACAAATGCTCCTCCAAGCTTCCATTAGGCATAAATTCGAACACCAAAGCTTTGAAATCAGGGTTGGAACACGAGGTTATGATCCTCACCAGATTTCGATGTCGAACCTTTTGCAGGACACTGCATTCTACTGTAAAACCATTTTCAGCCATGTCATTTTGCAAATGGAAAACTTTCACAGCAACAACGGTGCCATCTCTCAGAGTCCCTTTATAGACTGAACCAGAATTCCCTGCTCCCAACAAGTTTGCCTCGGCAAATCCATTAGTTGCTATTTGAAGCTCTTGATACGAGATCCTTTTGTGCTCTAGCTTTTGCAAAATGGAATTTGAGGAATCAAAGTTTTGCATAGACATATTCCCTTTCCGAAGGAATCTCAGAAGTAGACAACATAGCATAAAAGTAATTGCTCCACTCAATGGCAATAATATTATTTTGACAAGTGCAGAATGACTGCTTGGAGTTTTACATGCAAGTAAGTGGAATTCTTTTGGTCCGCAAAGGCTAGGATTTCCAATTAAAGACACAACAACCTTTCTGTTTGCAAAAATCCCTCCTTCTGGAACTTCCCCTATGAGGTAGTTGAAAGACAAATTCAAACTTTGAAGCATTTTTAAGTTTTGGAGAGGAACAACTGGTATTGGACCTGATAAGGAGTTGGAAGAGAGATCTAGGTTTGCAAGACTCTGTAAATTTCCGAGTGAGTCTGGAATAGGCCCTTGGATGGCATTTTGAGATAAGTTCAATAATTGTAGTTCACTACAACCTCCAATTGCAAGGGGAATTGTCCCGGTTAGTTGATTGACAGAAATGTCTATAGCTTGAGCCATTGTAATTTTACCAATCTCCATGGGTAAGGAACCTTCTAATAAATTCCATGACAAATTCAAATAGAATTGGAGATGAGAAAGTTTTGCAATTTCATGTGGTATACTTCCTCTGAGCCTATTGTGAGACAAATCGAGCAATTCCAAATTTGTACAATCTAGTAAGTTGGAAGCTATGGTTCCGGATAAATTGTTATGATGAAGATGTAGTCTTCTTAGTTGTTTGAGGGGTGCAAGGGAATTTGGAATATTTCCAGAGAGAATATTTCCACTAATGTCCAAGAGACCAAGGTTTTGTAAACTTTCAAAGTCATTAGGGATGCTTCCTTCTAATCTGTTGTTACTTAAAGACAATCTTTCTATTTTTTCAAGCGTTCCTATATGTGGAATGGTACAACAACAACTTCGGAAAAGCAAGAGATGACATGGTCGCAGAGATGGAAAGTGGAACGCAGCCTTCCCACAGCATTGGAAAAACCGAAAGAGTGTTTCCGCAAGAGGGAGCAGAAATGCAGGTATGGTTTTTGTGAGAAGCAAGGCAGCTCTTTATAAATGGAAAAAGGGGATCTGTGTGAGCCTTTCGGCGAAGAAGACGGAGTTGTGACATCACCAATCATCCGTCATTGGAAAATTATTATTATTTCATCCAACGAGTTTCCACGAAGTTACTGAATCCGTTAAATGATAAAAGTTACGTCACCATCTCATAAGTTGGAAATTACTTCATTAATTCGATAATTTACGGTTTTTAAAATTTACGTATTCGATAATTTAATCATTGCCGATCATTTCGATCATTCCATCAATTGTTTGTCCTTTCTCACAAGTGAAAATGTTCAACAAATTCAAAACCTCAATATTTCTTATAAAAAATCTCAAAACCTCAATATTTCTTTAAAAAATATCAATATCCCACCTAAATATCAACATCCCAAGAAGAAAGAATTATATATATTTTAATTAATTATAAATGTTACACTATTCAAAGCCAACTACTCAAAAGTAAAAATTATATATATTTTAATTAGTTATAAATGTTAGACTATTCAAAACCAACTAGTCAAAAGTCCTCAAATTTGAGAAGACCAAATTACATAAATTTTACAATTTAATCAATTATTTACCCTTAACAATTGATGGAGTGTCCACACAAAAACCACCTATCCAATGTATTTCTAGAAGGTCTTTTGACAATACACTGTTTAATTCAATAATAATAAATTTTCACTTCAAAAGTGAATTAAAAGCAAAAATTAAAAATGAACTATTTTATTTTATTGCATTGCATTGCATTGCATAAAGTAAGTAAGTTATAATTAATTAGCCTATTTGTTTTAAAATTTTGAATATTTATTATTTTTTCAAACAAGTCAAAAAATTTAAATTCAAAATTAACCATTTTCTTGAAACAATCAAATCTTCATAAAACAATAATTAAAATGGATAACCTAATTTTTAGGTGAAGGTATATCTAATTTATTTAAACTTTTTAAAAAGTGGATAACCTATTTTTTAGGTGAGTATATATGTAATTTATTTAACCTTTGAAAATTTAATATTTTTTGAAAGCGAATTAAACATTTTAAAATAAAAACATCAATTTCCATGAACAATAATTTTCAACAATTTTTTTGTAAAAAAATAGTTTATATAATTTTTTTATGAAACAATGTTTCCTATAAAATATAAAATTTCTATAAAATATTATTTTCTATAATTTTTCTAGAGAATTTCTATATATCAGAATAATTTTTAACAAATTTCATAGAATAATAATTTCTATAAAATCTCTCTATGAAACAACATTTTCTACAAAATTTCTATAGAATAATAATTTGTTTAATTTTTTCTAGAATTTTTATAAAAAAAAAATATCACAAAAAATTTATTAGAAAAGAAAAATAATATTTATAAAAAGATAAATTTTATAAATTTTCAATAAATAATATATAAAAACATTAATTATTAAAATTTTTGAAATAATGATGATTTGTTTTTTTTTGAATAAATTAAAATTTTTAAAAAGCAAAATTTCCATCTATTATATAGTACAATAATTTCTCACAAAATTAGATAATTTACTTATTTGATAATTCAAAAATTCTTAGCTAACTCCTCAAACTGAGACTTTTGTTTATGCATTAAGGATGATCTTAGATATAGACATGGAGGGAGAGACACTTGGGCTTCATCTCCTAGTGCCTCTTCATATGTACACTATTTACACATATTCGCCCAATCCCAATGATTAGGTACCAACATTCACCCCCTTAATTTGAAGGGATGTTGGTGAGTCCAGACATCATTTTGAATCTTTCAAACTTTTCTTTTAAAAGAACTTTTGTGAAGATGTCTGCAATATGCTCATTTGTTGAACAATAGTGTAGATGGATTGTCTTGGCTTGAACATGATGTCGAATGAGATGATATTTTGTATTTATGTGCTTCGTTCGATCACAGAACTTTGGGTTCTTGGCCAACTTTATTGAAAAAGTGTTCTCAATCACGAGTGGAGTTTAATGCACTTGTTTCACCTACAAATCTTCCAGAATTTTCCTAAGCTACACAATTTCCTTTGTTGCTTCAGTTGCTGCCACATATTCTGCCTTGGTTGTGGAATCTGCTGGAACTGATTATTTGCATGACCTCCAGGAGAGAGTTCATGATCCAAGACTCATAGTATCACCTAAAGTAGATACCTCATTTTATTTATCTCCATAGAAGTTTGAATCAGAGTATCCAATGAAGCTAAAGTCACCGACATGTGTATACTTAAGTCCAAAGTCTTGATTTCCCTTCAAGTACTTTAGAACACTTTTCACAGTAGACCAATGTCTCTCGCAAGGCTTTTGCATAAATCTGGAGAGGATTCCAACAAAAAATGAAATGTTTGGTCTAGTAGTAGTCATGTAGTTGGGACTTCCTACAAGCTGTCTATACTTTGTTGCATCCTCAAATTATTTTCCTTCAGTGGATGTGAGCTTTAAGTTTTGTTCCACTGGAGTAGTCAAAGGATTACACTCATCCATGCCAAACTTGTCCAACAGATCTCCAATGTACTTCTTCTGAGAGGGAAATATAAACTTCGGAAGTTGAGTTACATCAATATCGAGATAGTATTGAACATACCCCAAGTCTTTCACTTCAAAACCTTTCCTCAATTCCTTCTTTATGGATGCAACATAGCTCTCACTATTCCTGGTCATCAAAAGATCAACTACATACACTATAAGGTATACAATTGTTTTGCCAAATTTCTTGACAAACAAAGTTGCATCATCAAGATCATAATTTTTGAATTTGAGTTTCAGAAGATGCTCAATTAACTTCTCATACTGGGCTTATGGTGCTTGCTTGAGGCCATACAATGATTTTACAAGCTTGCATACTTTATATTCATGACCCTTCACAACAAATCCTTCTGGCTAGGACATAAAAACATTCTCTTTCAGATCTCCATTCAAGAAAGTAGTTTTAACATCCATTTGATGGACTTTCCAACCGTTCTGAGTTGTTAAGGCAAAGAGTATATGGATGGTAGCCTATTTTGCTGTGGGTGAAAACGTCTCCTCTTAGTCAACCCCTTTATTTTATACAAAACCTTTTGCCAAAATCCTAGCTTTGTGCTTGTCAAGTGAGTCATGAACTTTATACTTGTTCTTATAGGCCCACTTGCAGCCTATTGCTCTTGTTCCCAATGGAGGATCAACCAGCTCCCAAGTGTCATTCTTTATCAAGGCATCATACTCATTTTGCATCACTTCTTTCCATTCATCATGAGAAGAAACTTCTTTAAAGGAAGTTGGTTCAAAATCTGAAGACAAATTTACTTCATAGTCATAAGAAATGTCCATATCAATAGGAGAATTAGAATAGTCTACATCACCTCCATTTTGCATGGTTGAATTTCTTGTTCTTGTCTTTCCAACCTCATCAGGATGAGCACTTTCAAGTGTCTTTGTCAGCCATTTTGGAGGACCTTTCTGAGATGGCCCAAGCTGCTCAGTTGACTAAGTTGGGGATGAATCAAGATTGAGTCTCCCAATTATGACAATCACATCACTCAAAGTGTTATTAGTGGATGGAGCTTCATGTGAGGGATAGAGTTCTTCACAAGAAGATTCCACAAATTGATCTAGTATAGGAATCCCCCCTTCAAGATGTGGAATCTCATTATCAAATTCTTGAAAAGACTTTCCATGTCTAAATCTATCCAAGGGATCAAACTGCTGCTCAACAACATTGTCAGCCTTGGAAGATTCAAGAAGAATCACATCTATAGACACTAAAAACTTCTTATTAAATTCATCATAGAGATGGTATGCTTTGGAGGTATTTGAATACCCCAATAAGATACACACACGACTCCTTGAACCAAGTTTGTTTCTTTGTTCCTTAGTTATCAAGGCATAATAGGTGGAACCAAAGACCCTGAGATGCTTTATTAAAGGAATGTGGTCATACCACATTTCGTAAGGATTCTTGTTTCTAATAAAATTATATGAACACCTATTCTTTATATACATATCACATAGAACTGCATCAGCTTAAAACATCATTTTACATTCTTGAGAAACATCGTGGAACGTACCATACTTAAGATTGTCCTGTTCATTCTTTCAGCTACTCCATTCTGTTGGGGATTATAAGGCACATTTGTTTGATGTTTGATTCCATGCTGGTGAAGATAGTTTTCAAATTCATTTGAAGTGTAGTTCGAATAGATCCAATATGAGATTGTGCATCATTTTTCAATCTATGCATGAAAGTTCTTGAATGTTTGAAAAGCATCATATTTGTTCTTGAATAAATAAACTCGACACATTCTAGTGTAGTCATCAATAAATGTCATCATATATCTATTCCATTTGCAAAAGGAACAAGCATTGTGGAAAATAATTATGAATTAATAAGTTCAAGTTTGCTATGTGTTTAGGAATGTGAATCATGGAAATAATGTTTGTTGTGCTTTCCTAAGATACAAGCATCACATTGCTTAAGTTTCCTAGGAATTTTAGACAAACCAGTAACACCCTTTTCTTCAACATACGGAGGTTTTCATAATTCAAGTGTCCAAATATAGTATTTCATAAAAGACTTGATGGAAATGTACCTTCATCATAATGAGAACTATATGAGAATTTTTGTGCATGAGCATAGGTACCTTGCATTTTTAGAAGTCTTTCTTTTTCTATCCCCATCATGACAAGTGAGTGATCTTATGTTTTTCTGACCTCAACCTTTCCATCAAACATATGAATGGAGTGTCCTTGTTGGTTGATGTGGACCAAAGACAACAAGTTTCTCCTCAACTCCGAGAGATATAAAACATCATGCAGAAGAAAGTCTGGAAGGCCAGGCAGTTTGAGCTTGATTGTGCCAAGCCCTGATGGCTTGAGTTTTGACTTATCTACAAAGTATACTACTCCATCAACATTGTTAGTAAATTCTTCAAAAAAACTCTTCTAAAAGTCATGTGGCAAGTTGCTCTTGAATCAAGCAACCAATCATTTTTCCAAGAAGGAAGTGAAGCATTAAACAAGTCTTTAGTTACTCCAATATTACAATGTTCCACAACATAATGAGCGGTTTTGGGTGCTTTATGTTGGATTTCCATGACTTTGGGTCTATGTTAGAGTCTTAAAATCACTGACGATACCAAACCAAGAATCTCATCCATAAACTAATTTGCACAGCGAAAATATAAAGTAGTAAATCACATATGCACAAATATACATGGTTTTTATCAAAATTGTACAATCACCAATATTAGTTATATTAAACCAAATATGAATGATAGAACATTCTATGGTATACACAATACAATGAAAGACTTCCTTGGGCAAATTTTATGTCGTGTCTTTTTCTATTGGTCCTTCGCTCCCATACTACTCACTAGTAGTGCCTTAGTTCATCAAGGTCACTACACATCGAGACTCCAAGAGGGGTTCCACCTAATAATGTTGCAAGTCACTTCTGTTGCATGTACATGGGCTCATCAAATTGCTCTCTAGGCTAGCCAATACCCAAGATTCAATCTACCTTCTAGTAGCCTCTTTCGTCCATCAAAGAACTACTCATAAGGCTCCAATATTCAACCAATCACGCACCAACATTGTCCTTCTTGTTTGCTACTCTAAGGCTACTTTGGGTAGCCAACACACTACCCTCCAATCAAATATAAGGTACCTAATCATGTCACTACAAGATTTTCTCCGATCAAGACAAATTGATCACCCAGTCTCATCTTCAAATTGGCTCCCACAAGGTGCAAGGTAAACTGATCAAATCTAGTCTATGAAAATCTGGAGACCGAAATCCCTACTACAGCAAACTGATATTACTTCTCCTACTTGTTAATTCATGCAAGTTATTTATTGTGTTACAATGTAAATAGAAAAGCAAATACGAATGCAGTCTTTACTAATTAAATTATATCCAGAAACAAGAAATGAGAAAGAAGAAATAACCACACACACAATTGACACCGTTGTTTTTGGAAAAACATCCTCGGAAAAACCAAATGCAGGAAAATCGGTGCAGTAGTTAAGGGTTTGTATTATTATGTACTAGTTTCTGAATACAATCTTTGGATGCCTTACTGGCTATCCTATACAAAGAATCTGACTGGTAGAGAAATTAGTGAGAAATGCCTCACACTATCACTAGAGATTCAATACTGATCCAAGCTCTAGATGGAAAGACGCACACTGCCTCTACACTGCCCGATTTTCAGCCTACACAGTTCATCATCATAGCTACTAGGCTCAGCATCACCATTATTTTTGGTCGATTTTCCTCTGGAACTTCAACTCTCTGTCCTTCTGGTCTCACACCCCGGTTTCTCTCTCTAGAACTCAACTCTCCAACAAATTTTTGATCTCCTCATAGGATTTACACTGCCTCAACATGGTTCTACTCTACCTAGCATGGCTCTACGTTGCCTCTTCTAGATCTCTCTCTACCTCCTTTGTAATGTTTCTTGAATCAAGAAACTCTCCAACCGGAAAACTATCCCTGCCCCTCACTGCAAGAAATCTCCTCGATGAACTCTCTGACAACTACTACACTGCTCTCTTGAGACAATTGATCTCTAACCTCTCACTCGATGTGTGTTCCAAATTCTCATCGAATTAATTCTTATAATCTTCTCATTGAATAATAAACAACCCAGATAAAATTCTAATCAATGGCTCATATCCTATTGACTCGACCTTCATCTTTTTTTAGGAGATTCACACCCAGTTTTACTAATACCCTTTAATTATTTTAATTTCCTAAGTTTAGACTTAGGAATTCATTAAAGATAATTAATTATTTTAATAAGAATACCTCCAAGTGGAATTCCCCTACATTATGTATGGGTATTTTGGAATACATTTGTCCTAGCCTCTGAGTCTTAGAGCACCTCCGATGCTACGAGAAATAAACACTCTCTCTTAGCGAGGAATGTGCTCTAGTAATGCAACCTGCTAAACCATCACCTTGACTATGTAACATCTCCCTGTATGTTTCTGATGTATAACATCACTACCCACCAACCACTGTGAAAATGTTACATTTGTGCTACTTCTAACTCTACATGTTGCTGCCAACTGCATCTGCACTGCAACTCTGCTATTGTTGCAACAGAAAAAAATCCAAAATAATGAACCAAAGGTGTTTAGTGTGATGCATCTATTGTTGGAGTTCTGACTGTTGCTAGTCTCTGTGTTGACCCTCTTAAGTGTTTGTGTTTCTATTAATTATGCAATGTGCCAACTGCACTGCTAACAACTTTGCTCTGCGATGCTCAAACTCTGGTGATCCTGGCCACTGAAATTGTCACTCTAGCATTTCGCTACACCAAATGACGTTGTTCTATCCTACTACTTCTGATATGGGCTCCTGTAGCAAGGTATTTATCCATGAGGTGGACTCCTCAATGGAACCTACCCATCTGTAGTTCTTTTGAACTACAATACTATATCACCCCACCTCTCCCCTGGAGGTATCTGGGAAATCATGGAAAACTCCTCCTCCTTGATCCTTGCGGTTGCAACCTCTGGATCATGTTTCTCATCCTTGTCCTTCTTCTTGAGAGGACACTACGTAGTGTAGTGACCTATTGTAGTGGCTACAACCACCCTCCAAAGTTTTGCCTTAGCCTGTTTTGGAGCCTCCCTACCAACCTTGCACAACACTTTGTCTTGTTTCATCATGTACTCAAGATTTAGTCTTTTCCTCGCACAAAGGCAGCATGTCAATCACAGTTGATCCATTCTCCTCACAAGCTACCTACCGGGACTTGGTCCAGCTGCAGGCTGAGCAACTTCCCTTCTAAAAATTGCACAGTTCTGGAGGGAAACTAGCCTGCCCTCCGAGAATTGTGCAATCCTCTCCGATAGCCTGTTGAGCTCCAGGATTGTGTAATCTTGCCAGCCAACCCTACCAGCAAGATTTGCGCAGATTTTCCCACCAGTAGGTTGTTCAGCCAAGGATTTGTGCAAATCTAGGTAGCAGTCATCTGCTCTACCCAGAAATTGTGCAAATCTCCTGGGCAGCCAGCCCCACTTCCCATGCCTTATGCTGCATTTTTGTCTCTTTTTGTGTTTTCCCTTGTGGGGGAACTGTTTGCTTGATTTCTTTAAACACATGTTGTCGTTTACATGTATAATATCTTTTCCTAACTCTGTTTCAATTTTCATTGCTATCTCAATGTTGTCGCTTGCATGAAACTATTTTGCACGGATGTTCACCCAACTGACGAACTGCCTCACATACATGCATGTTGATCTGTTCATTGAATCTTTCATTCATGTTTTTCATGCATTGTTAATCACTTTTTCTATCACTTAGTGTCACCATGCATTCACTGACTTACTTGCTTTCAATTGCCCGTTGGCAAGTCGGGCCAACCTTGGCCCGGGATCGGCCTTCACCAAGGCTACATTACACAATCTGGAAAAGGAAGGCTCACCTTCCTATCCAGATTTGTGCATTCTTGGCCATCACTAGCCTCCATGTCTATTTTACGCATTTTTGGAGGACAGTGGCTGCTTGGCCCAAGAAATAACACAAATATGTCCCTGGGCTAGCAGTCCTTCCTAGCTGGAATTGCACATAGCGCAATCCCAGTAGTCAACAACTAGACTGGACTATGTATTACGTAGTTCCAATAGTCAGCTAGTCTCCCAGTAGCCCAGACTATGCCTTGTGCAGTCTTGGCAGTCGGTCTCCCGACCTCCCGGCGGAAATTGCGCAACCTTCATGATCATTCACCCAGGTATGATACAAGTCAGTTCTCATGTTCATTTTGGTTTTCAACTGACAGATTTCTTACCATGAGTGTTTCCATGTCTCCAGGTATTGTAGGTGTTCATCTGCCTCTCAATAATACAAGTAAATTGGTTTTCAGTAGAGCAAAGACAAAGACATCATTTAGAGTACACTTGGGGATGCAGTCGATCAAGTGTCCGTGGAATTTCCTACCGACGAAGACATCAAGTTATTCGTAGACAAGGACATCAAGATATGACAACAGTAGCATCACATCGAGCAACATCATGAACAACAGCTGAAGAAAGCATACCAAATGCAATGAATGCAAGGGGAGGGTTTTTAACAACACGAAGGTGGAACAAGGTTGCAAGCTCAAGCAGGTCTATTAATGATGAAAGCAACTTTGGACACTCTATCTATGAAGTGATGGCGCGACATGAAGATCACGCGAAGGAAGAAGAGGGAACAAAGAAGGAGTTGCATGTGATGAAGCAGCAACTCAGGAAGAACATGAAGCTGCACAAACATATGAATGAGTTGCAATAGGAAAAGGAACAATACTGGGTGCATTGTGCACTCACGGATGAAAATGTGCTCATAGAAGTTAAATATCCATCCCAGCAGTGAACACGTAGCTGACATGGCTATCAACGCTGGTGATCGCATGCAAGGGATTCAGCAGTGTGCATGTCATTATGCGCACGCATGCAATCCAACCCATTCAACACACTCATCAAGGCAAAGACAAGAAGCAAGTCAAACTGGAGCTGAACATGTACTTCAACAAGATGATGCACATGACCACCAGAACACACTCGAAGATTAGTAAAGATATTATGCATCAGTGTGTTGCCAGTTCAGCTGCACCCAAGAAAGCCATGCGCATGTTAGGAGATGAGTTGGATGAAGGGGTCGAATCAATGCACTGGTTGCAACGGAGGTAAGAGTTCACTTAACCAATATGTCACCATGAGGTGCATGCACACCATCACGGATGACCAAGTTCGGTATCAACTCATTACCTTCACCATCACAAGCATGTCAAAGAGTTGGTCTCATCTTAGCAGACTGAGTGTCAGTGATGTCTTGCAAGGCTTGCTCAAGCCATGTTGTCTCATATGAGGACATGTGCATTGTAATGTTGAGTTGTGTCAAGTGTAAGTCAAGTGTCAACGGTTGGATGTAACATTCATAGAGTAGGTGAAGAGTCATTGTATAGGATTTTCGTCAGCCAAGCTTCTACTAAGACTATCTTGAAGAAGGCTTGGATAGTATTGTAATGCGCCTTGGCTTCTCCACTGCATGGAGCTAGTACATCTCTTTGGAGGAGCTGGTAGATGTGGAAGTAAAATTCCATTGTTGGGGCTAGCAGGTTTACATGGTGTATTGTCTGATTGTGACTTACACTTTTTTAATAATAAGAGCCAACACATTTTCATGCATATGTTGTTATTGTAGTTGGACTGTTTCGGTTGCCTTAACGATATATGTTGTTTAACTTACATACTTGTATATGAACTGATTTGTATGCAATTATATGAATCTTGTTGTTAATGTGTTGCATATGTGGTTAATGTTGTCACCGTCTGTGTCGACTTCTCTGCCAGACATCAGACAATCCTTTCTCATGAACCTTGCTATATCAACTGTCACACTCGTCTCAGACTGATCTGTGAGTGTTGTCATGTTATCTTACCTTGTTGTTGTGACTATCGTATCTGAGTGGACTGCTTCGGCGGAAGCTGTGCATGTACTTTGTGTGGTGTGTTCCTAGATGAGGTGGGATAGATCCCTTTTAACCTAGAACTCACTTTCAGCTTCCTCTCCTTTCAATGTGTTGGAACCTCTCGTACACATTCCTTAACTCTCTACATCAGACACACCCTTGCTACTGACTGAGTTATCTTACTTTCCTCTGTGCGACATCGCGGTCAAGGGATTACCTTACGACCCACTGCTGGGGCTCCTACACCAAATGGTTTGAGGTCCAATTGGGACTTCTTATTGGGGAGATCCCCTTGACATGTTTGCAAGTCCATCATTTTCAACATGACCAAATTCACCACACCGGAAATGTTTGATCTTAGAAATGTCCTTCTTCTTCCTCCTTTGCTCCTATTGGCAATCTGATGCGAGGGCTACATTCTCCTCCTCGTCCTTGGGATTCATCCCATTGGCGTTGTTGCCATCAAGTTTTCACTTAACTAAGTCCCATCTCATCTCTTCCTATTGAAGAGAGGCCCACATTCCTTCCCAATCAGGAAATTTATCTCTTCCCATGATACTCTTGAGAAATACTTTCCATTTCTCTGAGACTGAATTGAGGGCCAAACTCACCATCTTTGTAGGCTGAGGTGATGATCCTACAACTACCAACTGATCTCGGACTTACTGAAGCTTTGATAGGAACAGATCAATGTGTTCCCCTTTCTGCATCCTCGCAGATCTCATTTTCTCCTCCAAGTACATCTTCTATTGCTTGGAAGATCCTCAATACAACATATCCAAGGCATCTGACATCTCTTTGGCCATCCCTTTGCCACCAATGTGACATACAACGTGATCCCTCACTCCATCAAGAATCAACTTCTTTTCCTTCACTATCTCAGCCTTGTACTTCTTGAGTGAATTTGCATCGGCATGGGCTTTGAGATCATGCTTATCTAGAAAGCAGGAGACCCTATCCTTCCAGATCACATAGTTGTATTCTTTGTCCGATCGATCTTGATCTCTAAACCCATTAGCTTCCATCTCTACCAACAGAAAAGTTGAACTACTCCCTCTCTCCTCTGCGCAATTGCTAGGCTGGCATACACACTCCCTGTTGGATTTAATAGATCTGCTCCTTGCTACTATTGCTCATAAAATAAGAAATAGAATTCCTTGGCTCAGAATTCACTGAGGAAGAAATTCCCTCAAAAAGGTGTCTTCTTCCTTCTTCTCACATTTTTTTTTGGCCTCAGTAACTACTGTGAAAAACTGCATCTCACTTGAACACTGCTTAGCGTTGGATCTATTGCTGCGCTACTCCCTCTGCCACTGAAAAATCATGAATTGGAAATCTTACCTCTCTGTCAACTCACTCAAAGAAAGATTTTCCTTGAGAATCTTGCACTCCTGGCTTGGACTACACAATCCATTTTTGGGATTCGATTTGCTGCCTACATAGCATTTCGATCTCCCTCCTTCTCTTCAACGCTGGGCTCTTTCGATCTACTCTCCTGCTTCACCTGTGCTATGATACCATGTGAAAATCTAGAGACCCAAATCCCTACTGCAGCAAACTGATATTACTTCTCCTACTTGTTAATTCATTCAAGCTATTTATTGTGTTACACTGCAAATATTGAAGTAAATACGATTGCAACTTTCACTAATTAAGTTATATGCAGAAAAAAGAAATGGGCAAGCATAAATAACCAACACATAATTGACATCATTGTTTTTGGACAAATGTCTCTGGAAAAACCCAATGCAGGAAAACTCATGCAACAACTGAGAGCTTGTATCATTATGCAGTAGTTTCTGAATACAATCTTTGGATGCCTTACTGGCTATCCAATACAGAGAATTTGACTGGCAGAGAAATTAGTGATAAATACCTCAGACTATCACTAGAGATTCAATACTAATCCTGGCTCTTGATCGAAAGCCCCACACTACCTCCGCGCTGCCTCTACGTCATCCTACATAGTTCAGTGTCATAACTACTAGGCTCTGCGTCACCCTTCTTGCTAGTCAATTTTCCTCTAGAACTTCAACTCTTTGTCCTTCTGGTCTCACACCCCAACTTCTGGCTCTATAACTCGACTCTCTGGCAAATGTTGAATATCCTCACAGGATTTGTGTTGCCTCAGCGTGGCTACAACGCTGCACAGCAAGGCTCTGCACTGCCTCTTCTGGATCTCTCCCTGTCTCCTCTGCAATGTATCCCCAGATCAGGAAACTCTCCAACCGGAAAATTATCCCTTCCCCTCAATGCAAGAAGTATCCTTGATCACCTCTTCGAAAACTGTTGTTCTGCTCTCTTGAGAAAATCGATCTCCCATCTCTCACTTGATGTGAGCTCTATTGTAACTGTTTTTTGCACGGAGGATACTCAACAATGTAAACTTTGAAACGAGAACTTATACGATTACCTGTTTTGCAGAGGTAGCAAAAAAGTGACTTGATTTTGAAAAGTGGTGATGCAGAATACACTTCTTTTTTTCAGAGCATATTTTTGACACTTCAAATTTTCTTATGTATCAGATACAAATATTTGTTTTTAAATGTTAGTGATTTTCATGCTGATTTTGAAACATGTTGATGCAACATCAACCCTTTTTTTAGAGGGCTTATTTTTGACACTTTAAATTTTTTAATGTATTAAGTGTGGATAATTTTTTTTAAATGTTACATTTTTTGACACCTTAAAATTTATTATGTCCAATGCTTTTTGAAATCATGATTGCTTAATGAATTTTCAAGTTGTTTTATTTTTATTTCTTTACATGTTGATTACTTGAAAAAGCAAATATAAAAAAATATATAAAAAACACAAAAAAAACATAAAAAATGTAAAAATAAAAATAAAATTATCTAGTAAACCATAAAAGAAATTGGAAAAACAGAACAAAATTTTTAAAAATATAAAATTAAGTAAGCAAAAATAGAAAATTAGAAAAAAAAAAATTAAAACCAAAATAGATTTAAAAAAATAGAAAATTAACAAAAAATAAAAATAAAAAACTACTAAAATTAAGATTAAAAATATTAAAAAGAGCTAAACAAACAAAAATATACTCAAATTAAAGAAAAAAATATTAAAATTTAATAAATATATATATAAATTAAAAAAATAAAAAAACATTTAATTTTTTTTTAAATATTTTATATTTAAAAAAAAAAAGGCTATCGACATTTTTTTTTTAAATTGACATTTAGTTTTTTTTTTTTAAATTGACATTTAGTTTTTTTTTAAATATAATTTTTTTATTTATTTAAAATTTAAAAATTATCTATATCTTTTATTTCAAAAAAAATCATATGCATTTTTTAAATTATTTTTTAAAATAAACGTTTAATTTTTTTTAAATATGTATTTTAAAAGCTTTTGTTTTAAATAAAAAATATATGGTTTTATAAACCATCTAAATGTTATATATATATATATATATATATATATATATATATATATATATATATATATATATATATATATATATAATTTTAAATGTTTTGGTTTTTTTTTTTTTAAATTTGAAACTGTATACATATTTTTTAAATTTGAATATATATATATATATATATATATATATATATATATATATATATATATATAATTCTAATTGTTTTTTTATTTTTTTTTTTATTTAGTATATTTTTGTTTTTTTTTAAATGTTTTAAATCTTAAGTTTAGTAGTTTTTCTTTTTTAGTTTTTTGTTAATGTTTTTTAAATTTTTCTATTTTTACTTATTTAATTTTATAGTTTTTTTTTTCTTTTTTCAAAATTTTTTATGGTTAACAAGGTAATTTATTTTTTTTACATTTTTTTTGAAAATATGTTTTTATTTTTATTTATTTGTTTATAAGTTTTTAATTTTTCTTTCTAGTTTTTAATTCTTGTCTATTATAGGTTAATTTTGCTTATTTTTTTTGACATTTTTATTTTTGATTTTTATTTTGTTCATTTTTCTTTTATGTTTATTTTTTTTTTTTGTCTTTTTTTATATGTTTGATTTTTTATTTTATTTTTTAATTTTAATTTTTTTTTTTTTTTTGATGTTTTGTTTCTAATATATTTTTTTATTTATGTTTTGTTATTTTTTTTTAAGCTTTTAAACCCTTTTCTTTTCATTATTCTTTGGAAATTTTAATGTTTTTCGGAGTCATGATAAAATCTTTTATGTCGTTATTTCAAAATGTTGAAAATTTACCCTTGAGAAAATAAAGTGTTATTCCAACATCAACACTTTTCATTTTGAGGGTGTTTTTTGCACAATTTTTGCACAAAAAATTGGTTTTCACCGCCATTTTTAAAACATGTTGAAAATTTACCCTAGAAAAAAAAGGTGTTATTCCAGCGTGAACACATTTCATTTTTAGCACTATTTTTCATGTTTTTTTTGGGTTTTTTGGCTAGAGTTCCTGTTTTGAGTTTATAGTTCCCGTTTCAAAGTTTACGTTGTTACTCTCATGCCATGTTCGTGGATTCTTAGAGTTATAGATGCATAATATGTGCACTATCATCTTATTGACAACCTCTATCTAGACATTATTTTGAGGGTGGAATGTAGTTGACTCAATGAGCTTGGTGTCCAACAATGACAAGAGGCTTGACCAAAATACAAATAGGAAATTTCTATCTTAATATGATATAATGGTCTGCGAGATCCCAAAATGTACCTATACTCATTTAAAGAGCTTGGCAATGGCTTCTGTTGTGATACTCTTCTTGCATGCAGCCAATATGGCCATCTTAGAAAATCTATCAATGACCACAAACACATAGTCATTACCATGCTTGGTAGAGGGAAGCTCAGACATATAGTCCATGGAGATGGGTTCCCAAGGCTAGCTAGGAGTAGGCAGAGGACTGTGTATGCCTTTCTTCTTAATGGTTGGCTTGGCAATGGCACAGATAGTGCAGGATATGATATATTTTCTAACATCTTTTCAGTGTTTTGGCCAATAAAAATATTTTTGTAGTGCTTCCATTGTCTTCTCCACGCCAAAGTCTCCTACGACCCAACTGTAATGTGCTTCCCAAATAAGCTTGGCACACTCTCTTAAGGGAACACAAATATTACCTAGATAGCACAATAATCCATCCTAAAGGTGGAAGTCCTTTATTGGCTTTTCTGCCATCAAAATCATGTAGGTGATAGTGAATCCCAAGTCATTTTCATATAGTTGTGTCCATCCAGAAGTCTTGTGCCCAAAAGTGTTGAGAATTGTGCTCAATGCCACAATCGGTGGCTGAATGGGTATTCTGCCATGTAATTGGTGCTACCTTTCTTGTATTTAATGTTAAATGGAATTGCTACAGGTATGTGGATCATTTCTTGAGGAAATCGTTCTACAACTTCCACTGTGTCTGCATAAATTGAAGAGGTTGGTGGTCCATTTGGGTAATCATTGCCTTCCCCAAAATATAATGTTTACATTGTCGGTAGGCCTGCATGATAGAACACATTTCCTTATTATAGGTGAGGTATCTTCAAATAGTATCATAGAGCATATCACTATGATAGTCGAATGGATGCCTTTGTTATGTGAGGACTGCACCAATAACATACTCAAAGGCATTTGTCTCAATCTCAAATGGTTGTTGTGTGTTTGGAAAGGTGAGGACTGGTGCAGAGAAAGGGTAGTGTTTTAGTTCAATGAATACCTTTTGTTGTGACCTAGACAAAAAAAAATTCTTTTGCTCCACCCTTGGTAACTTGACTCAAGGGCCAACTGATATGAGAGAACCCCACCACAAATCTATGATAGAAATTAGCAAGCCCCAAGAAGGTGTGAAGCTCTGTTAAAGTCGTGGGGGTTGGGCAATCCTAAATGACTTGGATCTTATCTAGATCCACATGCACGCCTTGCTTATCAATTATTTAGCCAATATTTTGGATATGGTCCATTCCAAATGAACATTTCTCTAGGTCGGCACATAGCTTTTGTTGTCACAGGGTTTGAAGGACCCACCGAATATGTTCCAAGTGCTCTGCCCAACACTTGATAAAGATGAGGATATCATCTTAATATACAACCATGAACAAGTTGTTGAAAGGTCACAAGATGTGATCCATTAGCATCATAAACATTGCAGGGGAATTTGTCAACCCGAAGGGCATGACCAACCACTAAAAGAGACCCTCCTTGGACTTGAAGGTAGTCTTCCATATATCTTTGGTTTCTATTGGAACTTTGTGATAACTGGACTTCAAATTGATATTGTTGAAGTGATTAGCACACTAGAGCTAGTCAAGAAGTTCATCAATCTATGGGATCATTTATTTGTTCATGACTCTGATTTTGTTCATTGCCCAATAATCAATGTATGGTATCTAGGTCCCATCTTTGTTCTGCACGAGTAAAATTGGGATCCCACAAGGTGATGAACTTGGTCAAATGTTTCGTTTTGTATCAAATCCTAGATATATCTCATGATTTCTTCATTGTCTAGAAGAGATGAGTGGTAGATTGGCCCATTGGGTAGAGGTGCACCTAGGGTCACATCGATCTAATGCTTGACCTGACATTGAAAAGGTACCCCTTGATACGAGATCCTTTTGTGCTCTAGCTTTTGCTAAATTTTAAATAAAAAAATTATTTGCTAATGTTGTAAAGAGAGAATGTAATTAATTTTGTTTGGTTAGTTTTTTATTTTATTGATATGAAAATTGACATCATGGATGATGATGAAGATAAATTACATTAAAATACAAATCTTTATGAAGGTAATAAAATGTTTCTAAAACATTTAATTTAGATATTAATATTAATTATAAATATATAATAAATACAAATAAAAGTTTGTTCAAACAATTGAAAGTAATATTAACAAATTAATTAAACTTCAAAATAGTTCACAAATCAATTCATTAAGCTAAAATATATGTTTATAAGCTATAGGTGATTTTCTTTTTGAATCATGTACTTTCTTTTTCTATAAAAACGTAAAAAAGAATGAATATGATTTTTAGACAATTAAAAATGTTGACATTATCAATGGATAATAAAATATATAGAACTTAGATTTGTCATTCACATAATATGATGTTACAAAAAGTGCCTATTTTTAATTTGACACTAATTACAGATAGATATAAATGCTAATAGAAGCTTATCTCAACTACTATAAGTTGAAAAGAAGTTGTCATTATACAAACAATGGAAAATCTATTGAAATCTTCGAGTATTGCAATTTTCACAAACTAAAATGTAGAAGATCGATGGGAATTTGATGCAAGCATATCATTCCATGTTTCATTTGCATTTCTAAACAAATTGAGCATGCTTTGTCTCATCCTCCTAGAGGTGAATGCATTTGCCCCCAAATCATTTTGAGGCTTTCCAATACTGTTACCACATCTCTCATAGTTGGTCGTTCATTAGGTGAATCTTTTGAACAAATCAAACCAACTTGTAGCAAAGAAAGTAGGCATTTGTATGAGCTAATTTTCTCAAATTCATCTCCATCCACCTCGTTTAAAAGTTGGTGGTCAATTACCTCCTTCAGTCTGTTTAGAAAGGCTAGGTTCACCAACTTGTAAATGTTAAGGTCTCCAGAAAACATGTCACTGGTTGGTCGTTTCCTTGCACTTTCCTTGTAAGTATTTCCAATAACAAAATGCCATAGCTTTAATTGGTAGACATTGACTCAACTAATCCACACTTTGCATTAAAGATAACCTTCATCAAATTTTACTCAACCAATCCATACAAAATTGTTGATGAGAAAATACAAGTACAAATCTAGCATTCTAAAATGACATACCTGGTGCAACATAGCCCACAACGCCTTTTAAAGCAAGTGTTGAAGTAACTGGCTTGGTAGCGACTTCATTGATCAATCTTGCAATACCAAAATCAACTACATGCCCTGACATGTTTTGATCTAGAAGCACATTGTTGGGGTTTAAATCACAATGCACTACTTGCACAATAGAATCATGATGAAGATATTCGAATGCATGGGCCACATCTATTGCAATGTTCAATCGTGTTGTTAGTCCCATCTGACACACATATTCACCATTTTTATCATCTTTATTAGGATACAAAAGCTCCTCCAAGCTTCCATTAGACATAAATTCGAACAACAATGCTTTGAAATCAGGGTTGGAACACGAGGTTATGATCTTCACCAGATTTCGATGTCAAAGCTTTTGCAAGACATTACATTCTACTGTAAAACCATTTTCAACCATGTTATTTTACAAATGGAAACTTTCACAGCAACAACAGTGCCATCTCTCAGAGTCCCTTTATACACTAAACCAAAATTCCCTGCTCCCAACAAGTTTGCCTCAACAAATCTGTTAATTGCTATCTAAAGCTCTTGATACAAAATCCTTTTGTGCTCTAGCTTTTGCAAAATAAAATTTTAGAAATCAAAGTTTTACATAGACATATTCCCTTTCTGAAGTAATATTAAAAATAGAAAACACATAAAAACAACTGCTCCACTCACTAGCAATAATATTATTTTGACAAGTGCAGAATAATCTCTTAGAGTTTTATGTACAAGACAAATTCAAACTTTGAAACATTTTTAAGTTTTGGACATCACCAATCATCCGTCATTGAAAATTATTATTATTTCATGAGATGGGATGAATCCAACAAGTTTCAACGAAGTGCTTTTTTTAATCATAAAAGTTACGTCACCATCTCAGAAGTTCTTTTTACTACTGAATCCGTTATGAACCATTAATTATTTGAAATTAGTTTAAGTAAATGAGCTTAAGGTTTTTAAAATTTACGTATTCGATGATTTTCGATAATTTAATCATTTCCGATCATTCCATGGCTTGTTAGCAAATTCAAAACCTCAATATTTCTTATAAAACTATCTCAAAATCTCAATATTTCTTACAAAAATATCAATATCCCACCTAATTATTTCTTACGAAAATCCTCATAAGCTGAGAAAAAAAATATCAATATTTCACATAAATATTTTTTACAAAAATCCTCAAAAACTGAAAAAAAATTACCAATATCTCTCGAAGAAAAAAATATATATATTTTAATTAATTATAAATGTTAGACCATTCAAAAGCAACTATTCAAAAGTAAAAATTATATAATTAATTATAAATGTTAGAGTATTCAAAACCAACTACTCAAATGTCCTGTCAAATTTGAAAATAAAAAATTACATAAATTTTACAATTTAATCAATTATTTACCCTTAACAATTGATGGAGTATCCACACAAAACCCACCTATCCAATGTATTTTTAGAAGGTCTTTTGACAATACACTCTTTAATTCAATAATAATAAATTTTCATTTCAAAACTGAATTAAAAGCAAAAATTAAAAATGAACTATTTTATTTTATTTTATTGCACAAAGTAAGTTATATTTAATTTGCCTATTTTCTTTAAAATTTTGAATATTTATTATTTTTTTCAAACGAGTCAAAAAATTTAAATTCAAAATTAACCATTTTCTTGAAACAATCAAATTTCCATAAAAAAATAATTAAAATGGATAACCTATTTTTTAGGTGAAGGTATATCTAATTTATTTAACCTTTTTAAAAAGTGGATAACTTATTGTTTAGTTGAAGGTATATGTAATTTATTTAGCCTTTTTGAAATTCTAATGATTTGATTTTTTTCAAATGAGTCAAAATTTTTAAAAGGAATATTTCCATCAATTATCAACTACATTGTAAAATAATTATTTACAAATATCCTCTCAAAGTTGAGAAGAAAATTATGGAAATTTCTATCAAAGTTGAGAAGAAAAATTATATGAATTTTATATTTTAATTAATTATTTTTATCTTATGATAAAAGGAATGCCAACTAAAAATGTTAGACTTTTCAAAACCATTTGCTCAAAATTTATATGAATTTTATTTTTTACTTAATTATTTGTCCTTGATAATAGGAAGTGTAAGTTACAAAATCATTACTCAACTATTAAATTTAGTAAGGGTGAAAACTAAGAGATATATACTTGTCATATCATTAAATTAAAATAATTCTACAAATATGAGTTGTGGAAATTTTAAAGAAAATTACAATTTATAGATAAACTCCAATCTTAAAACATTATCAAGTATCACTCATTTTATATTATTATGAAGAGCACATTATATTAAATAATTATAGAAATACAAAATATTTACAATATTTATTAAATTCCATAGATGTATATATTCTTTAATGAATACTTGAGATTACTTTCAACTCTTTTTTTCCAATTTCAATAATAAAAACAACAAATTTTAAATAAATTTAAATATAATTAAAATTCTTAAAGTTTATGATTAGTACAATATTTAATAAATAATAAATCTAAGTGCCCATAGCATATAAGAACCATTACAATGGGAAGCCAATTATGGATGAGAATCCTTTACTATGAGAAGTTGAATATCTACACAGGAAGACAAGAAGCCTTGAAAGGGCGTGACATTTCTTAAAAACTTGTGCAATAATGTATGGGAATAAAAAAAATTGCAAATAACTTTCCTATAATATAATTGAAAGGGGAGAAATTATTCAAATATATAATAAATCATAGCTTCATAATATTATTTTGCATATTTTTCAACATAATTTATAGATAAGAATTGTATAATAAAGTTTAACCTTAGTTTTAATGGTGATTAGTAATTTGATTTATTTAAAAACAAAAATATCATATTTAAAATAAGAATTCAATGTTTAAATTATTTTTTATTACAGTTAAATATTTTAAATCAAATAAATTACATATTTAAAGAGTAATATTGTCATTTATCATTCATCACTTTCAATTATATATAAAATTAAAATAAAAATTACATTCCAATGCTATTTGAACATTTAAATTTTGGTTGAAAATATAAATAAATTATTTATAATTGAATTTTAAATAAAAAATCATTAGCTAATATTGTAAAGAGAGAATGTAATTTTTTTTTTTGTAATTTATTTTATTTTATTGATATGAGTACTGACATCATGGATGATGATGAGGATGAATTGCATCAAAACACAAATCTTCATGAAGGTAATAAAATATTTCTAAGACATTTAACTTAGACACTAATATTAATTACAAATATATAATAAATACAAATAAAAGTGTGTTCAAACAATTAAAAGTAATATCAACAAATTAATTAAACTTCAACATAGTTCACAAAATCAATTCATTAAGCTAAAATATATGTTTATAAGCAATAAGTGATTCTTTTAAGAATCACGTCCTTTCTTTTAAACAATTAAAAATATTGACGTTATGAATGGCTAATAAAATATACAAAACTTAGATTTGTCATTCACATAATATGGTGCTACAAAAAGTGTCTATTTTTTAATTTGACACTAATTACAAATAGATATAAATGCTAATAGAAGCTTATCTCAACCGCTAGAAGTTCAAAAGAAGTTGTCATTATACAAACAATGGAAAGTCTACTTAAATCTTCTAGTATTGCAATTTTCACAAACTAAAATGTAGAAGAACCTTGGGCAT
Source organism: Pinus tabuliformis (assembly GCA_031772625.1). Taxonomy (NCBI): domain Eukaryota; kingdom Viridiplantae; phylum Streptophyta; class Pinopsida; order Pinales; family Pinaceae; genus Pinus; species Pinus tabuliformis. The sequence continues at coordinate 1,055,103,852 of CM062805.1, forward strand.
TTGATGCAAGCATATCATTGCATGTGTCATTTGCATTGCTAAGCAAGTTGACCATGCTTTGTCTCATCCTCCTAGAAGTGAATGCATTTCCCCCCAAATCATTTTTGAGGCTTTCCAATACCATTACCACATCTCTCATAGTTGGTCGTTCATTTGGTGAATCTTTTGAACAAATCAGACCAACTTGTAGCAAAGAAAGTAGGCAATTGTATGCCCTATTTTTCTCAAATTCATCTCCATCCACCTCATTTAAAAGTTGGTGGTCAATTACCTCCTTCACTCTATTTGGAAAGGCTAGGCTCACCCACTTGTGAATGTTAAGGTCTCCAGAAAATATGTCACTGGTTGGTCGTTTCCTTGTAAGTATTTCCAATAACAAAATGCCATAGCTGTAAATATCTCCTTTGGTAGACATTGACTCACCTAATCCAGACTCTGCATTAAAGATAACCTTCATCAAATTTTACTCAACCAATCCATACAAAATTGTTGATGAGAATAGACTAGTACAAATCTAGAATTCTAAAATGACATACCTGGTACAACATAGCCCACGGTGCCTTTTAAAGTGCAAGTATAATTTTTCCAACAGGGATAACTTACCGAACTCTATAGGGACACTCCCACTCAAATTGTTATAACTTAAATCTAGTTCTATGAGTTTGGAACAATTTCCAACAGAATCTGGAATATTTCCACTAAATTGATTTCCCCACAAATAAAGCATACTCAAATTATGCAATTTTGAAAAAGATGCAGGAATGGATCCTACCAAATTATTTTCATATAGCATAAGCATTTGTAAGTTGATGAGCAGCCCGAATTCTTGTGGAATGCTACCCTTGAGATCGTTGGTTGCCATATCTAAGTAAGTCAAAGTGGATAGATTGGAAAACACAAGGGGAATGGTGGCTGAAAATGCATTTTGACGAAGGTCGAGCGATTGCAAACGGGAGAGTAAACCCAACTGTGGCGGAATGGGATCGACGAGATAGTTCATTTCAATACCCAAGTCAGTCAAGGTAGAAAGATTACCGAAGGAAGAGGGAATGGTACCTATGAGGCTGTTCCCTCCCAAGTAAAGTTGTTGCACATGTGGGAGCGAACCCAACTCCTCGGGGATATTTCCAGTCAGAGCATTGTAGTAGAGCCCCAAGTGAACCAAATTTCTGCAGCCGCTGAGTTGACTTGGAATGGCACCGGTGAAACTATTCTGATCAAAACGCAAAAGAATCAAGGAGGAAAGGTTTCCCAAGAAAGAGGGAATGGTACCTGTGAACCAAATTTCTGCAGCCGCTGAGTTGACTTGGAATGGCACCAGTGAAACTATTCTGATCAAAACGCAAAAGAATCAAGGAGGAAAGGTTTCCCAAGAAAGAGGGAATGGTACCTGTGAGCTCGTTGTCTTCCACGTCGAGTTGTTGCAGATTTGTGAGGGAACGCAACTCTTGGGGGATACTGCCCGTGAGATTGTTGTTGGAGAGCATCAGGATACTCAAATTTCTGCAACTGCCAAGTTGACTTGGGATATTTCCTTCCAAGTCATTATCTGCCAACTGGAGCTCCCTCAAACGAACGAGCCGTCCCAATTGAGGCTTTGTGCTTGTCAAGTGAGTCATGAACTTTATACTTGTTCTTATAGGCCCACTTGCAGCCTATTGCTCTTGTTCCCAATGGAGGATCAACCAGCTCCCAAGTGTCATTCTTTATCAAGGCATCATACTCATTTTGCATCACTTCTTTCCATTCATCATGAGAAGAAACTTCTTTAAAGGAAGTTGGTTCAAAATCTGAAGACAAATTTACTTCATAGTCATAAGAAATGTCCATATCAATAGGAGAATTAGAATAGTCTACATCACCTCCATTTTGCATGGTTGAATTTCTTGTTCTTGTCTTTCCAACCTCATTAGGATGAGCACTTTCAAGTGTCTTTGTCAGCCATTTTGGAGGACCTTTCTGAGATGGCCCAAGCTGCTCAGTTGACTAAGTTGGGGATAAATCAAGATTGAGTCTCCCAATTATGACAATCACATCACTCAAAGTGTTATTAGTGGATGGAGCTTCATGTGAGGGATAGAGTTCTTCACAAGAAGATTCCACAAATTGATCTAGTATAGGAATCCCCCCTTCAAGATGTGGAATCTCATTATCAAATTCTTGAAAAGACTTTCCATGTCTAAATCTATCCAAGGGATCAAACTGCTGCTCAACAACATTGTCAGCCTTGGAAGATTCAAGAAGAATCACATCTCTAGACACTAAAAACTTCTTATTAAATTCATCATAGAGATGGTATGCTTTGGAGGTATTTGAATACCCCAATAAGATACACACACGACTCCTTGAACCAAGTTTGTTTCTTTGTTCCTTAGGTATCAAGGCATAATAGGTGGAACCAAAGACCCTGAGATGCTTTACTAAAGGAATGTGGTCATACCACATTTCGTAAGGATTCTTGTTTCTAATAAAATTATATGAACACCTATTCTTTATATACATATCACATAGAACTGCATCAGCTTAAAACATCATTTTACATTCTTGAGAAACATCGTGGAACATACCATACTTAAGATTGTCCTGTTCATTCTTTCAGCTACTCCATTATGTTGGGGATTATAAGGCACAGTTGTTTGATGTTTGATCCCATGCTGGTGAAGATAGTTTTCAAATTCATTTGAAGTGTAGTGCGAATAGATCCAATATGAGATTGTGCATCATTTTCAATCTATGCATGAAAGTTCTTGAATGTTTGAAAAGCATCATATTTGTTCTTGAATAAATAAACTCGACACATTCTGGTGTAGTCATCAATAAATGTCATCATATATTTATTTCCATTTGCAAAAGGAACAAGCATTGTGGAAAATAAGTATGAATGAATAAGTTCAAGTTTGCTATGTGTTTAGGAATGTGAATCATGGAAATAATGTTTGTTGTGCTTTCCTAAGATACAAGCATCACATTGCTTAAGTTTCCTAGGAATTTTAGACAAACTAGTAACACCCTTTTCTTCAACATACAGAGGTTTTCATAATTCAAGTGTCCAAATATAGTATTTCATAAAAGACTTGATGGAAATGTACCTTCATCATAATGAGAACTATATGAGAATTTTTGTGCATGAGCATAGGTACCTTGCATTTTTAGAATTCTTTCTTTTTCTATCCCCATCATGACAAGTGAGTGATCTTATGTTTTTCTGACCTCAACCTTTCCATCAAACATATGAATGGAGTGTCCTTGTTGGTTGATGTGGACCAAAGACAACAAGTTTCTCCTCAACTCTGAGAGATATAAAACATCATGCAGAAGAAAGTCTGGAAGGCCAGGCAGTTTGAGCTTGATTGTGCCAACCCCTGATGGCTTGAGTTTTGACTTATCTACAAAGTATACTACTCCATCAACATTGTTAGTAAATTCTTCAAAAAAACTCTTCTAAAAGTCATGTGGCAAGTTGCTCTTGAATCAAGCAACCAATCATTTTTCCAAGAAGGAAGTGAAGCATTAAACAAGTCTTTAGTTACTCCAATATTACAATGTTCCACAACATAATGAGCGGTTTTGGGTGCTTTATGTTGGATTTCCATGACTTTGGGTCTAGGTTAGAGTCTTAAAATCACTGACGCTACCAAACCAAGAATCTCATCCATAAACTACTTTGCACAGCGAAAATATAAAGTAGTAAATCACATATGCACAAATATACATGGTTTTTAACAAAATTGTACAATCACCAATCTTAGTTATATTAAACCAAATATGAATGATAGAACATTCTATGGTATACACAATACAATGAAAAACTTCCTTGGGCAAATTTTATGTCGTGTCTTTTTGTATTGGTCCTTCGCTCCCGTACTACTCACTAGTAGTGCCTTAGTTCATCAAGGCCACTACACATCGAGACTCCAAGAGGGGTTCCACCTAATAATGTTGCAAGTCACTTCTACTGCATGTACATGGGCTCATCAAACTGCTCTCTAGGCTAGCCAATACCCAAGATTCAATCTACCTTCTAGTAGCCTCTTTCGTCCATCAAAGAACTACTCATAAGGCTCCAATATTCAACCAATCACGCACCAACAATGTCCTTCTTGTTTGCTGCTCTAGGGCTACTTTGGGTAGCCAACACACTACCCTCCAATCAAATATAAGGTACCTAATCATGTCACTACAAGATTTTCTCTGATCAAGACAAATTGATCACCCAGTCTCATCTTCAAATTGGCTCCCACAAGTTGCAAGGTAAACTGATCAAATCTAGTCTATGAAAATTTGGAGACCGAAATCCCTACTGCAGCAAACTGATATTACTTCTCCTACTTGTTAATTCATGCAAGTTATTTATTGTGTTACAATGTAAATAGAAAAGTAAATACGAATGCAGTCTTCACTAATTAAATTATATCCAGAAACAAGAAATGAGAAAGAAGAAATAACCACACACACAATTGACACCGTTGTTTTTGGAAAAACATCCTCCGAAAAACCAAATGCATGAATATCAATGCAGTAGTTAAGGGTTTGTATTATTATGTACTAGTTTCTGAATACAATCTTTGGACGCCTTACTGGCTATCCTATACAAAGAATCTGACTGGTAGAGAAATTAGTGAGAAATACCTCACACTATCACTAGAGATTCAATACTGATCCAAGCTCTAGATGGAAAGCCGCACACTGCCTCTACACTGCCTGATTGTCAGCCTACACAGTTCATCGTCATAGCTACTAGGCTCAGCATCACCATTCTTGTTGGTCGATTTTCCTCTGGAACTTCAACTCTCTGTCCTTCTGGTCTCACACCCCGGCTTCTCTCTCTAGAACTCAACTCTCCAACAAATTTTGGATCTCCTCATAGGATTTACACTGCCTCAACATGGTTCTACTCTACCTAGCATGGCTCTACGTTGCCTCTTCTAGATCTCTCTCTACCTCCTTTGTAATGTTTCTTGAATCAAGAAACTCTCCAACCGGAAAACTATCCCTGCCCCTCACTGCAAGAAATCTCCTCGATGAACTCTCCGACAACTACTACACTGCTCTCTTGAGACAATTGATCTCTAATCTCTCACTCGATGTGTGTTCCAAATTCTCATCGAATTTCTTCTTATAATCTTCTCATTGAATAATAAACAACCCAGATAAAATTCTAATCAATGGCTCATATCCTATTGACTCGATCTTCATCTTTTTTTAGGAGATTCACACCCAGTTTTACTAATACCCTTTAATTATTTTAATTTCCTAAGTTTAGACTTAGGAATTCATTAAAGATAATTAATTATTTTAATAAGAATACCTCCAAGTGGAATTTCCCTACATTATGTATGGGTATTTTGGAATACATTTGTCCTAGCCTCTGAGTCTTAGAGCACCTCCGATGCTACGAGAAATAAACACTCTCTCTTAGCGAGGAATGTGCTCTAGTAATGCAACCTGCTAAAGCATCACCTTGACTCTGTAACATCTCCCTCTATGTTGTTGATGTATAACATCACTACCCACCAACCACTGTGTAAATGTTACATTTGTGCTACTTCTAACTCTACATGTTGCTGCCAACTGCATCTGCACTGCAACTCTGCTATTGTTGCAACAGAAAAAAATCCAAAATAATGAACCAAAGGTGTTTAGTGTGATGCATCTATTGTTGGAGTTCTGACTGTTGCTAGTCTCTGTGTTGACCCTCTTAAGTGTTTGTGTTTCTACTAATTATGCAATGTGCCAACTGCACTGCTAACAACTTTGCTCTGCGATGCTCAAACTCTGGTGATCCTAGCCACTGAAACTGTCACTCTAGCATTTCGCTGCACCAAATGACACTGGTCCATCCTGCTACTTCTGATATGGGCTCCTGTAGCAAGGTATTTATCCATGAGGTGGACTCCTCAATGGAACCTACCCATCTGCAGTTCTTTTGAACTACAATACTATATCACCCCACCTCTCCCCTAGAGGTATCTGGGAAATCATGAAAAACGCCTCCTCCTTGATCCTTGCGGTTGCAACCTCTGGATCATGTTTCTCATCCTTGTCCTTCTTCTTGAGAGGACACTACGTAGTGTAGTGACCTATTGTAGTGGCTACAACCACCCTCCAAAGTTTTTCCTTAGCCTGTTTTGGAGCCTCCCTACCAACCTTGCACAACACTTTGTCTTGTTTCATCATGTACTCAAGATTTAGTCTTTTCCTCACACAAAGGCAGCCTGTCAATCACAGTTGATCCATTCTCCTCACAAGCTACCCACCCGGACTTGGTCCAGCTGCAGGCTGAGCAACTTCCCTTCTGAAAATTGCACATTTCTGGAGGGAAACTAGCCTTCCCTCCGAGAATTGTGCAATCCTCTCTGACAGCCTGTTGAGCTCCAGGATTGTGTAATCTTGCCAGCCAACCCTACCAGCAAGATTTGCGCAGATTTTCCCACCAGTAGGTTGTTCAGCCAAGGATTTGTGCAAATCTAGGTAGAAGTCATATGCTCTACCCAGAAATTGTGCAAATCTCCTGGGCAGCCAGCCCCACTTCCCATGCCTTATGCTGCATTTTTGTCTCTTTTTGTGTTTTCTCTTGTGGGGGCACTGTTTGATTGATTTCTTTAAACACTTGTTGTCATTTACATGTATAATATCTTTTCCTAACTCTGTTTCAATTTTCGTTGCTATCTCACTGTTGTCGCATGCATGAAACTATTTTGCACGGATGTTCACCCAACTGACGAACTGCCTCACATACATGCATGTTGATCTGTTCGTTGAATCTTTCATTCATGTTTTTCATGCATTGTTAATCACTTTTTCTATCACTTAGTGTCGCCATGCATTCACTGACTTACTTGCTTTCAATTGCCCGTTGGCAAGTCGGGCCAACCTTGGCCCGGGATCTGCCTTCACCAAGGCTACATTACACAATCTGGAAAAGGAAGGCTCACCTTCCTATCCAGATTTGTGCATTCTTGGCCATCACTAGCCTCCATGTCTATTTTGCGCATTTTTTGAGGACAGTGGCTGCTTGGCCCAAGAAATAACACAAATATGTCCCTGGGCTAGCAATCCTTCCTAGCTGGAATTGCACATAGCACAATCCCAGTAGTCAACAGCTAGACTGGACTGTGCATTATGCAGTTCAAATAGTCAGCTAGTCTCCCAATAGCCCAGACTATGCCTTGTGCAGTCTTGGCAGTCAGTCTCCCGACCTCCCGACGGAAATTGCGCAACCTTCATGATCATTAGCCCAGGTATGATACAAGTCAGTTCTCATGTTCATTTTGGTTTTCAACTAACAGATTTCTTACCATGAGTGTTTCCATGTCTCCAAGTATTGTAGGTGTTCATCTGCCACTCAATAATACAAGTAAATTGGTTTTCAGTAGAGCAAAGACAAAGATATCATTTAGAGTACACTTGGGGATGCAGTCGATCAAGTGTCCGTGGAATTTCCTAAGGATGAAGACATCAAGTTATTCGTAGACAAGGACATCATGATATGACAACAGTAGCATCACATCGAGCAACATCATGAACAACAGCTAAAGAAAGCATACCAAATGCAATGAATGCAAGAGGAGGGTTTTTAACAACATGAAGGTGGAACAAGGTTGCAAGCTCAAGCAAGTCTATTAATGATGAAAGCAACTTTGGACACTCTATCTATGAAGTGATGGCGCGACATGAAGATCACACGAAGGAAGAAGAGGGAACAAAGAAGGAGTTGCATGTGATGAAGTAGCAACTCAGGAAGAACATGAAGCTGCACAAACATACGAATGAGTTGCAACAGGAACATGAACAACACTGGGTGCATTGTGCACTCACGGATGAAAATGTGCTCGTACAAGTTAAATATCCATCCCAGCAGCTAACACGTAGCTGACATGGCTATCAACGCTGGTGATCGCATGCAAGGGATTCAACAGTGTGCATGTCATTATGCGCACGCATGCAATCCAACCCATTCAACACACTCATCAAGGCAAAGACAAGAAGCAAGTCCAACTGGAGTGAACATGTACTTCAACAAGATGATGCACATGACCACCAGCACACACTCGAAGATTAGTAAAGATATTATGCATCAGTGTGTTGCAAGTTCAGCTGCACCCAAGAAAGCCATGCGCATGTTAGGAGATGAGTTGGATGAAGGGGTCGAATCAATGCACTGGTTGCAACGGAGGTAAGAGTTCACTTAACCAATATGTCACCATGAGGTGCATGCACACCATCACGGATGACCAAGTTTGGTATCAACTCATCACCTTCACCATCACAAGCATGTCAAAGAGTTGGTCTCATCTTAGCAGACTGAGTGTCAGTGATGTCTTGCAAGGCTTGCTCAAGCCATGTTGTCTCATATGAGTACATGTGCATTGTAATGTTGAGTTGTGTCAAGTGTAAGTCAAGTGTCAACGGTTGGATGTAACATTCATAGAGTAGGTGAAGAGTCATTGTATAGGATTTTCGTCAGCCAAGCTTCTACTAAGACTATCTTGAAGAAGGCTTGGATAGTATTGTAATGCGCCTTGGCTTCTCCACTGCATGGAGCTAGTACATCTCTTTGGAGGAGCTGGTAGATGTGGCAGTAAAATTCCATTGTTGGGGCTAGCAGGTTTACATGGTGTATTGTATGATTGTGACTTACACTTCTTTAATAATAAGAGCCAACACATTTTCATGCATATGTTGTTATTGTAATTCGACTGTTTCGGTTGCCTTAACGATATATTTTGTTTAACTTACATACTTGTATATGAATTGATTTGTAAGCAATTATATGAATCTTTTTGTTAATGTGTTGCATATGTGGTTAATGTTGCCACCGTCTGTGTCAACTTCTCTGCCAGACATCAGACAATCCTTTCTCATGAACCTTGCTATATCAACTGTCACACTCATCTCAGACTGATCTGTGAGTGTTGTCATGTTATCTTACCTTGTTGTTGTGACTATAGTATCTGAGTGGACTGCTTCGGCGGAAGCTATGCATGTCCTTTGTGTGGTGTCTTCCTAGATGAGGTGGGATAGATCCCTTTTAACCTAGAACTCACTTTCAACTTCCTCTCCCTTCAATGTGTTGGAACCTCTCGTACACATTCCTTAACTCTCTACATCAGACACACCCTTGCTACTGACTGAGTTATCTTACTTGCCTCTATACGACATCGCGGTCAAGGGATTACCTTACGACCCACTGCTGGGGCTCCTACACCAAATGGTCTGAGGTCCAATTGGGACTTCTTATTGGGGAGATCCCCTTGACATGTTTGCAAGTCCATCATTGTCAACATGACCAAATTCACCACACCGGAAATGTTTGATCTTAGAAATGTCCTTCTTCTTCCTCCGTTGCTCCTGTTGGCAATCTGATGCGAGGGCTACATTCTCCTCCTCCTCCTTGGGATTCATCCCATTGGCGTTGTTGCCATCAAGTTTTCACTTAACTAAGTCCCATCTCATCTCTTCCTATTGAAGAGCGGCCCACATTCCTTCCCAATCAGGAAATTTATCTCTTCCCATGATACTCTTGAGAAATACTTTCCATTTCTCTGAGACTGAATTGAGGGCCAAACTCACCATCTTTGTAGGCTGAGGTGATGATCCTACAACTACCAACTGATCTCGGACTTACTGAAGCTTTGATAGGAACAGATCAATGTGTTCCCCTTTCTGCATCCTCGCAGATCTCATTTTCTCCTCCAAGTACATCTTCTATTGCTTGGAAGATCCTCAATACAACATATCCAAGGCATTTGACATCTCTTGGCCATCCCTTTTCCACCAATGTGACATACAACGTGATCCCTCACTCCATCAAGAATCAACTTCTTTGCCTTCACCATCTCAGCCTTGTACTTCTTGAGTGAATTTGCATCGACATGGGCTTTGAGATCATGCTTATCTAGAAAGCAGGAGACCCTATCCTTCCAGATCACATAGTTGTATTCTTTGTCCGATCGATCTTGATCTCTAAACCCATTAGCTTCCATCTCTACCAACAGAAAAGTTGAACTACTCCCTCTCTCCTCTGCGCAATTGCTAAGCTGGCATACACAGTCCCTGTTGGATTTAATAGATCTGCTCCTTGCTACTATTGCTCATAAAATAAGAAATAGAATTCCTTGGCTCAGAATTCACTGAGGAAGAAATTCCCTCAAAAAGGTGTCTTCTTCCTTCTTCTCACATTTTTTTTTGGCCTCAGTAACTACTGTGAAAAACTGCATCTCACTTGAACACTGCTTAGCGTTGGATCTATTGCTGTGCTACTCCCTCTGCCACTGAAAAATCATGAATTGGAAATCTTACCTCTCTGTCAACTCACTCAAAGAAAGATTTTCCTTGAGAATCTTGCACTCCTGGCTTGGACTACACAATCCCTTTTGGGGATTCGATTTGCTGCCTACATAGCACTTCGATCTCCCTCCTTATCTTCAACGCTGGGCTCTTTTGATCTACTCTCTTGCTTCACCTGTGCTATGATACCATGTGAAAATCTAGAGACCCAAATCCCTACTGCAGCAAACTGATATTACTTCTCCTACTTGTTAATTCATTCAAGCTATTTATTGTGTTACACTGCAAATATTGAAGTAAATACGAATGCAACTTTCACTAATTAAGTTATATGCAGAAAAAAGAAATGGGCAAGCATAAATAACCAACACATAATTGACATCATTGTTTTTGGACAAATGTCTCTGGAAAAACCCAATGCAGGAAAACTCATAAAACAACTGAGAGCTTGTATCATTATGCAGTAGTTTCTGAATACAATCTTTGGATGCCTTACTGGCTATCCAATACAAAGAATTTGACTGGCAGAGAAATTACTGATAAATACCTCACACTATCACTAGAGATTCAATACTAATCCTGGCTCTTGATCGAAAGCCCCACACTACCTCCGCGCTGCCTCTACGTCATCCTACATAGTTCAGTGTCATAACTACTAGGCTCTGCGTCACCCTTATTGCTAGTCCATTTTCCTCTAGAACTTCAACTCTTTGTCCTTCTGGTCTCACACCCCAGCTTCTGGCTCTGTAACTTGACTCTGGCAAATGTTGAATATCCTCACAGGATTTGTGTTGCCTCAGCATGGCTACAACGCTGCATAGCAAGGCTCTACACTGCCTCTTCTGGATCTCTCCCTGTCTTCTCTGCAATGTATCCCCAGATCAGGAAACTCTCCAACCAGAAAATTATTCCTTCCCCTCAATGCAAGAAGTATCCTCGATCACCTCTTCGACAACTGTTGTTCTGCTCTCTTGAGAAAATCGATCTCCCATCTCTCACTTGATGTGAGCTCTATTGTAACTGTTTTGTGCATGGAGGATACTCAACAATGTAAACTTTGAAACGGGAACTGATACGATTACCTGTTTTGCAGAGGTAGCAAAAAAGTGACTCGATTTTGAAAAGTGGTGATGCAGAATACACTTCTTTTTTTCAGAGCATATTTTTGACACTTCAAATTTTCTTATGTATCAGATACAAATATTTGTTTTTAAATGTTAGTGATTTTCATGCTGATTTTGAAACATGTTGATGCAACATCAACCCTTTTTTTAGAGGGCTTATTTTTGACACTTTAAATTTTTTAATGTATTAAGTGTGGATAATTTTTTTTAAATGTTACATTTTTTGACACCTTAAAATTTATTATGTCCAATGCTTTTTGAAATCATGATTGCTTAATGAATTTTCAAGTTGTTTTATTTTTATTTCTTTACATGTTGATTACTTGAAAAAGCAAATATAAAAAAATATATAAAAAACACAAAAAAAAAAACATAAAAAATGTAAAAATAAAAATAAAATTATCTAGTAAACCATAAAAGAAATTGCAAAAATAGAACAAAATTTTAAAAAATATAAAATTAAGTAAGCAAAAATAGAAAAAAAAAAAAAAAAATTAAAAACAAAATAGATTTCAAAAAATAGAAAATTAACAAAAAATAAAAATAAAAAACTACTAAAATTAAGATTAAAAATATTAAAAAGATCTAAACAAACAAAAATATACTCAAATTAAAGAAAAAACAATTAAAATTTAATATATATATATATATATATATATATATATATATATATATATATTAAAAAAATAAAAAACATTTAATTTTTTTTTAAATATTTTATATTTTAAAAAAAAGGCTATCGGCATTTTTTTTTTAAATTGACATTTAGTTTTTTTTTTTTTTTTAAATTGACATTTAGTTTTTTTTTAAATATAATTTTTTGATTTATTTAAAATTTAAAAATTATCTATATCTTTTATTTCAAAAAAAATCATATGCATTTTTAAAATTTTTTTTTAAAATAAACGTTTAATTTTTTTTAAATATGTATTTTAAATGCTTTTGTTTTAAATAAAAAATATATGGTTTTATAAACAATCTAAATGTTATATATATATATAATTTTAAATGTTTTTTGGTTTTTTTTTTTTTTTTAATTTGAAACTGTATACATATTTTTTAAATTTGAATATATATATATATATATATATATATATATATATATATATATATATATATATATATATTAAATTCTAATTGTTTTTTGATTTTTTATTTTTTTTATTTAGTATATTTTTGTTTTTTTTTTTTACATTTTTTTTTTTTTTTTTTTTTTGTTCATTTTTCTTTTATGCTTTTTTTTTTTTCTTTTTTTTTATATGTTTGATTTTTTTCCTTTTTTTTTTGATGTTTTGTTTCTAATATATTTTTTTGTTTATGTTTTGTTATTTTTTTAAGCTCTTAAACCCTTTTCTTTTCATTATTCTTTGGAAATTTTAATGTTTTTCGGAGTCATGATAAAATCTTTTATGCCGTTATTTCAAAATGTTGAAAATTTACCCTTGAGAAAATAAAGTGTTATTCCAACATCAACACTTTTCATTTTGAGGGTGTTTTTTGCACAATTTTTGCACAAAAAATTGGTTTTCACCGCCATTTTTAAAACATGTTGAAAATTTACCCTAGAAAAAAAAAGTGTTATTCCAGCGTGAACACATTTCATTTTTAGCACTATTTTTCATGTTTTTTTTTGGTTTTTTTGCTAGAGTTCATGTTTTGAGTTTATAGTTCCCGTTTCAAAGTTTACGTTGTTACTCTCATGCCATGTTCGTGGATTCTTAGAGTTATAGATGCATAATATGTGCACTATCATCTTATTGACAACCTATATCTGGACATTATTTTGAGGGTGGAATGTAGTTGACTCAGTGAGCTTGGTGTCCAACAATGACAAGAGGCTTGACCAAAATACACATAGGAAATTTCTATCTTAATATGATATAATGGTCTGTGAGATCCCAAAATGTACCTATACTTATTTGAAGAGCTTGGCAATGGCTTCTGTTGTGATACTCGTCTTGCAAGCAGCCAATATCGCCATCTTAGAAAATCTATCAATGACCACAAACACATAGTCATTACCATGCTTGGTAGAGGGAAGGTCAGACATATAGTCCATGGAGATGGGTTCCCAACGCTGGCTAGGAGTAGGCAAAGGAGTATGTATGCCTTTCTTCTTAATGGTTGGCTTGGAAATGGCACAGATAGTGCAGGATATGATATATTTTCTAACATCTTTTCAGTGTTTTGGCCAATAAAAATATTTTTGTAGTGCTTCCATTGTCTTCTCCACGCCAAAGTCTCCTACGACCCAACTGTAATGCGCTTCCCAAATAAGCTTGGCATGCTCTCTTAAGGGAACACAAATATTACCTAGATAGCACAATAATCCATCCTAAAGGTGGAAGTCCTTTATTGGCTTTTCTGCCATCAAAATCATGTAGGTGATAGTGAATCCCAAGTCATTTTCATATAGTTGTGTCCATCCAGAAGTCTTGTGCCCAAAAGTGTTGAGAATTGTGCTCAATGCCACAATCGGTGGCTGAATGGGTATTCTGCCATGTAATTGGTGCTACCTTTCTTGTATTTAATGTTAAATGGAATTGCTACAGGTATGTGGATCATTTCTGAAGGAAATCGTTCTACAACTTCCACTGTGTCTGCATAAATTGAAGAGGTTGGTGGTCCATTTGGGTAATCGTCGCTTTCCCCAAAATATAATGTTTACATTGTCAACAGGCCTGCATGATAGAACACATTTCCTTATTATATGTGAGGTATCTTCAAATAGTACCACAGAGCATATCACTATGATAGTCCAATGGATGCCTTTGTTAAGTGAGGACTGCACCAATAACATACTCAGAGGCATCTGTCTCAATCTCAAATGGTTGTTGTGTGTTTGGAAAGGTGAGGACTGGTGCAGAGAAAGGGTAGTGTTTTAGTTCAATGAATTCCTTTTGTTGTGACTTGGACAAATTTTTTTTCTTTTGCTCCATCCTTGGTAACTTGAATCAAGGGCCAACTGATATGAGAGAATCGCACCACAAATCTATGATAGAAATTAGCAAGCCCCAAGAAGCTATGAAGCTCTGTTAAAGTCGTGGGGGTTGGGCAATCCTAAATGACTTGGATCTTATCTAGATCCACATGCACACCTTTCTTATCAATTATTTAGCCAATATTTTGGATATGGTCCATTCCAAATGAACATTTCTCTAGGTCGGCACATAGCTTTTGTGGTCACAGGGTTTGAAGGACCCACCGAATATGTTCCAATTGCTCTGCCCAACTCTCGATAAAGATGAGGATATCATCTTGATATACAACCATGAACAAGTTGTTGAAAGGTCACAAGATGTGATCCATTAGCATCATAAACATTGCAGGGGAATTTTTCAACCCGAAGGGCATGACCAACCACTAAAAGAGACCCTCCTTGGACTTGAAGGAAGTCTTCCATACATCTTTGGTTTCTATTGGAACTTGGTGATATTTGGACTTAAAATTGATCTTGCTGAAGTAATTATCACACTAGAGCTAGTCAAGAAGTTCATCAATCTATGGGATCATTTATTTGTTCATGACTGTGATTTTGTTCAATGCCCAATAATCAATGCAGGGTATCTAGGTCCCATCTTTGTTCTGCACGAGTAAAATTGGGATCCCACAAGGTGATGAACTTGGTCAGATGTTTCGTTTTGTATCAAATCCTAGATATATCTCATCATTTCTTCATTCTCTAGAAGAGATCGGTGGTAGATTGGCCCATTGGGTAGAGGTGCACCTAGGGTCACATCGATCTAATGCTTGACCTGACATTGAAAAGGTACCCCCATGGGTAAGGAGAATATGTCCATGTACTCTTCCACAAACTTATCCACTTGCTTATGCTATGTGGCAGAGTTGTTTATGGAGGCCATGGATGTGGCCATGATCTTCCCCTTACTTTAAGAGTGAATCATGAAGAAAAGAAATTTCCTAGTTTGGGAGATGATCTTGTGGCATTGCATAGTAGAGATCAAAGAAATGTAGGTAGGTGGGGCTACCTCTAGAATCCTATATGGTTGGCCTGATAAAACATCAAAAAATTCAAGGGGAGAAACATCACACAATACCTTATCCATGAAAATCTTGATGTTGTAAGGTAGGCGACACTACTGGGTGATGCAGCGATCTCACTCTTAGTGGAGCCATTCGATGGTGTATGGATGTCGGTGTGGTGTTGTCAGCAAACCTAACCGATTAATGACATTTCTTAAGATGTTTTTCTTTTGATTCCCACTATTGACAATGAACTATAATGGAGCACCCGTCACCCACATTTGTGAGTGGAAGAGATGCTCACCCTCATTCGGATCTTCAGGCTCACTTTTCTTAACCTTGGTGGTGGAAATGGTGGAATTGGGTTCTAGATCAATGATTTTTTCCCATTGTAGGTTTATGGATCATAATCAAAACATGCATCTAACTCTGAAGCTTTCATCTCAACCACTAGTGACTTCTTTACATGACATTCACTTATGTTGTGAGTGGGGTTCTTGTGGAATTCGTACCACTTTCCCATGTCTTTCTTTGTTTACCCATTGCTATTCTTTGCTTGTAGCTTTGATAGCTTGTACTAGGTCATTCCACCTTGGATATTTCCTTTTTTGTATGGTTTGGGGGTTCCCTTTCCCTGCTTTGTGTTCGTAGATGCAAAGTCCCACTTCTATTTAAATTTCAGCTCGATCTTGATAGTATATCAGTATGCTACACCGAGCAAGAAGATGTCCAAGAACACCATTTCTACCTGGATGCATTTGTGCAAATACCCATGGTACTTGATCACTACTAGTCACTCAGAATCCTTGATACCCAACTTTGTCTGTAGGGTATGAAATATATTTATGAACTCTCACACTTCTTGGTCCCTTTCATATCATAGTGTGGTCCATTTTATGTATTTGTCTTCATGGTTTCCAACAAGGTAATATTATTCCTCAATAACATCTTAGAAAGAGTCCCAAGACTGTGCAGCTAAAAATAGTGAGGATTCCTCCTCAACCCTTTTCTCACAGTAAGTTTCCTGCCAGTTCTTCACATGGGGGACAACCTTAAGGAGTGCAAAAGTAATATTTTCTCTATTGGAAAAATTATGAACTAAAAGATATCCTTTCAGCAGATTTAGCCATTTATCTAGACCATATACATCTATCTGGCCTTCAAATATGGGAATGTAAAAATTAAATTTTACCCTAAAGGGGGTGATGCCTCTGAAGTGATTACTGGATGAAGTTTCTTTGTCCATTGGTATTCTCCGAAGGATCTGGGAAAAAATATCCATAATCTTGTTCCTCTATTGGTTAAGGGCTTCTTTGAGGAACAATTTGAAAGAATATCCTACTCCCTCATTTTCGTTTTCTTCCACCATGGGAGGCCGTCAAGGTCGACGAGGATGGTTTTACATGGGTTCAAGCAGTTTAAGTCCAAACTCCTTATACCCTGACCTTACTGGGGACATGCACAAAAAATTAGAGAAAGAGAAAATCGCTCTGATACCACTGACCCAAATTTATGAAGGAATGAAATGAAATACAAATTTAAGATAGAAACATAGAGATATAGTAAAAATAAACTTCAATTAATAAATAGTGAATGCTAAATATTGTTTACACGAAGAATGAAAACAAACTAGCTACAACAATGGTAAGTTATCACTAAGAAGATATGTGATGGCTACATGCCTTCTGAACTATGTTATAATGAGGCTCTAAGGCCCATTTATCACTAAGATATAATGAGAAACCCTAAACATCCAAAAACCTAACCCTAGGAGATGAAGTGCCGAAAGGTATGGTCCCTGATGGGGTTATTTGGAACGTCAACATCCCAGGGTCATAACTTTGGCATATGATCTCTATTTGGTGTGAACAATAGCCCATTAGACAGAAATGTCCTAGGAGAACAACTTTTGATTGCAATTTAAATGTTTTTTGTTTCCCCAAAAAACGTCATTTAGGGCCTCAAAATGGCTCCACAATTTCATGACCTGAAAATTGCCAAAAATAGAAAACTATTGAAATAGGATATTGTGATGAAAAATAGGAAACTGATAGAAAATAGTGTTTGGCATCCAATTTTAATAGGCGAGTGGCCACCAATATACACATAGACAATTAGTTTCCTCCATTATATTCTATCATTTTTTTATTCATTTTCAAGATTTAGTAACATGAAAAAGACAAAATATTAGAATACGATAAAAATGAGAGAGGGAAGAAAGAATAAACGTCTTTATTTTGTTAGTAATTATTTCGATTTTCCTCACCCTTGTACAAACAACCAAATTTTGAGTTGTCTACTCAACGTTTTAGATTTTAGTATAACCCTAAAAAGATGAACTTGATTTTCGAGTTGATTACTCCTTCATCTATTTAGTCTTCTAGTCATTATGGAGAGTCTGTTAGTGTCTCCTGTGTCACAAATTTATATTGTTGTTCCACTTTGAATCAAATTCCACCCAAGCCACCATTTTTTTGTGCTATGATCAAGGGAAGTTTCACAATGTGCCATCCATTCCTTATAATTTCTTGACTATCCATGCCATCCTTCCTAGTTGTCAAGTACCATCGTTATCTATGTTCTTTACTCATGCGAGTGTGGAAAATCTCCATTGAACTCTTATTAGTGAGTAATCTCTTATTGACAGACACATTACTTTAAGAGTTTAACATAGATTCAATGGAACCCTAGGCCTATTTCCAACATTGATAGGTTACTTTGTGCATAGATGATAATGCATCAATAGTTACTAATAGAGTGGCTTCACACGTGTTTAACAACAAAATTGTTTTTAAACACTTAGATTCATGCTATACCTTGGATTTTATTTTCATCATTGGTGGAAGTGCTCACATATATTAGTGGTTGTTCCTCATAGGGTATCAACTCTCTTTAATGCGTTATTCCAATTAATACATTTGAGAGGCATATGTTTTAATATCTTATTTTATCCTTTTTCCAAGACCTCCAAAACAATATCCTTCTATTCTCTGATGTTAAATGATGGGAGATGCATTAGTTCCATCCTTTAAATGGATCTCTTTCCATCGAAATTACCACATTTTCTCGAGGAATGAGATTTAGAGACTTTATAGTATCTTGAGGGCTTGTAGTCATTAGTGGTAAGATTCGTGACTATCAACCATGAGAATACATCAATGTACCCTAATCCATAGATTCTACAAGTGTTTGGTGATATCTCATCTATTCATGCTTGCTTGAATATAGTTACTACCTTGATGGCCATTTCCATTATTGGTGGGTTCTCGCATCTGTTGATGGTATACATTAATGATTCATAACCAAATAATATCTCCCATGTTCGATAAGTGTATCTTTTCAAATGGTGTATAATTTTACCCTTAGTGGTTTTGGATTGAACACCTAAGACCAATAGTAGCATCCCCTCTTTATGTTATTGTATGAATGACAAAAAACAAATACCAATCACTCATATGACATTGGTACTTTTTTAGGGTCAAATTTTCCAATTCATTGTTCTAGTTATCATTTTAATCCATATTGAGGCATACGTCCATAGTGTATATGTTTGTTCTTATAATATATTTTGACATGGATCCACTATATTTCTTTCATGGACATGATCACTATTTATATATATATTTCATGTACATGGTATTTACTTGATATGGTGGCCATGCTTTTCCACACTTGAGCATGGGTATACTTGCTTCAAGAAGAGATTCATCTAATATCTTATTTTCTATTGTAGATGCTTTCCTAATCCAAAATCTGGTCAATTCCATCTATTCCCACTCAATAGCTTCCTCCATCATAGCATATAATGCATTTCAACCGTCACCTCCCCTTCCGACCTCACACATAAAGGGAAACATAATAGCATATTTTACAGTCGATATGCCTTTGTTTGGCCTTCGTCACTTTCATATTTATAATTGTTAGCATCGATACACTGGAAACTCTATTGAAAAATCCTTCTTAGCAATATACTTGCACTTTATGCTCATTCGATGAGCAAGTACTTCCCTTTTCATTCATCAAAGATTTGAGTACACTAAAAAATGACTAGAAGTATATAAAAAAAAGTGTGAAAACCATGTTCTCTTGAGAGAGGTTTATAGGAAACCACTTTTCTAACTCACATAATCCCATGGAAAACAATATTAACAATATTAAAATGGTATAAAAGTGATCTAATTGAAGGAGAATGCTGCAAGCTATATTGTTACATCAAAGTTATTTTCTAGCTAAAAGTAATCATCGCCATTATATTTTTTTTTATCTTAATCTCCTAATTCCTTGTTTTTAGTAGTTTTCTTCTCCCTTTTCTTGTGATTGAGGCTTAACACATCTTGGTATTCCTCTTCCTTGTGTGGAGAAGAACATAGGAGATGTAGTAGTCTTAAGTGTCCCGAGGATGGAGGAATCTAAACAATGGTCGTAGATAGTGTGGATAGTAAATTTGTGTATACTTTTGTTATTTTTCCATTGATTTTAACAAAAATGGATATATATCTTCTTTTCCTCCCCTAAATTCGGATTTATTTGTATCTATCTAATATCTATTTTAGCATTTAGTAGTAGTCCTAACTATCCTAATAAATGTTAGTTAGAGTAGTTATTTTATTGTTGCTTACTATTAGAGGAAGATTGTTTACTTCATTATGTTCAAGTCTACAAGTTTGAGTAGGAGAAAACATAATTTATGAAGCTTGTCTCAAACCAACTATCCAACTAGCTGAATTCATCATAACGAACTAATAGTTATTTTGAAGTTTACATAAGTTACTATAGGGAAATATGAATACTACTCTTTGAATTTTTAATATATTATCATTAATATTAACTATAAAATACATAAGTTTTATTTGCAACCATTTTTTTATTATATAAAATATTTACAATATTTATTAAATTCACTAAAATTATATATACCTACCTACCTACCTTGATGAATACTTGAGACTAATTTCAACTCTTTTTTTTCCAATTTCAATAACAAAAGAAACAAATTTTAAATAAACTTAAATATAACTAAAAAGTTAGTACAATATTTAATAAATAATAAGTTTAAATGTTCATAGCATATAAGAACCATTACAATGGGAAGCCAATTATCGATGAGAATCATTTACTATGATACGTTGAATATCTACATGGGAAGACAAGAAGACTTGAAAGGGCGTGACATTTCTTAAAAACTTGTGCAATAATGTATGGGAATAAAAAAAATGCAAATAGCATATCTATAATATAATAAAAATATTAAAATAAATCATAATAATATAAATCATAGCTTAATAATATTATTTTGCATACTTTTCACCATAATTTATAGATAAGAATTGTAAATTAAAATATAACCTTAGCTCTCATGGTGATTAGTAATTTGATTTATTTAAAAACAAAAATATCATATTTAAATGGGGAGTTAAATGTTTAAATTTTTATTTATTATAGTTAAATATTTTAAATCGAATAAATTATGTATTTAAAGAGTAATATTGTCATTTATCATTCATCATTTTCAATTATATATAAAAATAAAATAAAAATTATATTCAAATGGGATTTCAACATTTAAATTTTGGTTGAAAACATAAATAAATCATTGTAATTAATTTTTTTTGTGAGTTTTTTATTTTAGTGATATGAATATTGACATCCTGGATGATGATGAGGATAAATTGCATCAAAATACAAATCTTCATGACGGTAATAAAATGTTTCTAAAACATTTAATTTAGACATTAATATTAATTATAAATATATAATAAATACAAATAAAAGTTTGTTCGAATAATTAAAATTAATATCAACAAATTAATTAAACTTCAACATAGTTCACAAAATCAATTCATTAAGCTAAAATATATGTTTATAAGCGATAGGTGATTTTTTTTAGAATCATGTCTTTTCTTTTTTCTATAAAAACGTAAAAAGGAATGAATATGATTTTTAGACAATTAAAAATATTGACATTATGAATGGATAATAAAATATACAGAACTTAGATTTGTCATTTACATAATATGGTGTTACAAAAAGTGTCTATTTTTTTAATTTGACACTAATTACAAATAGATATAAATGCTAATAGAAGCTTATCTCAACCGCTATAATGTAAAGTCTACTGAAATCTTCTAGTATTGCAATTTTCACAAACTAAAATGTAGAAGAACCATGGTCATTTGATGCAAGCATGTCATTCCATGTTTCATTTGCATTGCTAAACAAATTGAACATGCTTTGTCTCGTCATCCTAGAAGTGAATGCATTCCCCCCCAAATCATTTTTGAGGCTTTCCAATACCATTACCACATCTCTCATAGTTGATCGTTCATTAGGTGAATCTTTTGAACAAATCAAACCAACTTGCAGCAAAGAAAGTAGGCATTTGTATGCGCTATTTTTCACAAATTCATCTCCATCCACCTCGTTTAAAAGTTGGTGATCAGTTACCTCCTTCACACTGTTTGGAAAAGCTAGGTTCACCCACTTCTGAATGTTAAGGTCTCCATAAAACATGTCACTGGTTGGTCGTTTCCTTGTAAGTATTTCTAATAACAAAATGCCATAGCTGTAAATATCTCCTTTGGTAGACATTGACTCACCTAATCCACACTCTGCATTAAAGATAACCTTCATCAAATTTTACTCAACCAATCCATATAAAATTGTTTATGATACAAATTCACCATTTTTATCATCTTTATTAGGATATAAATGCTCCTCCAAGCTTCCATTTGACATAAATTCAAACACCAATGCTTTGAAATCAGGGTTGGAACACAAGGTTATGATCCTGACCAGATTTCGATATCGAACCTTTTGCAAGACACTGCATTCTATTGTAAAACCATTTTCAACCATGTCATTTTTCAAATGGAAAACTTTCACAGCAACAACGGTGCCATCTCTCAGAGTCCCTTTATAGACTAAACCAAAATTCCCTGCTACCAACAAGTTTGCCTCAGAAATCCATTAGTTTCTATTTAAAGCTCTTGATACGAGATCCTTTTGTGCTCTAGCTTTTGCAAAATGGAATTTGAGGAATAAAAGTTTTGCATCGACATATTCCCTTTTTGAAGGAATCTCAAAAGTAGACAACATAGCATAAAAGCAATTGCTCCACTCACTGGCAATAATATTATTTTGACAAATGCAAAATAACCTCATGGAGTTTTACATGCAAGTAAGTGAAATGATTGTGGTCCACAAAGGCTAGGATTTCCAATTAAAGACACAACAATCTTTCTATTTGCAAAAATCCCTCTTTCTCGAACTTCCCCTGTGAGATAGTTAAAAGACAAATTCAAACTTTGAAACATTTTTAAGTTTTGGACATCACCAATCACCCGTCACGGAAAATTATTATTATTTCATTAGATGGGATGAATCCAACGAGTGTCCACGAAGTGTTTTTTTTTAATGATAAAAGTCATGGCCCCATCTCAGAAGTTATTTTTACTACTGAATCCATTATGAACCATTAATTATTTGAAATTAGTTTAAGTAAATGAGCTTAAGGTTTTTAAAGTTTACGTATTCGATGATTTTCGATAATTTAATCATTTCTGATCATTTCAATCATTCCATCGCTTGCTTGTCCTTTTTCACAAGAAAAAATGTTGAGCAAATTCAAAACCTCAATATTTCTTATAAAAAAATCTCAAAAACTCAACATTTCTTATAAAATCCTCATAAGCTGAGAAAAAAAATATCAATATCTGACATAAATATTTCTTGCAAAACTCCTCATAAACTGAGAAAAAAAATATCAATATCTCGAGAAGAAAAAATTATATATATTTTAATTAATTATAAATGTTAGACCAGCCTAGATCGATCTTAACTCTAGATCTATCAAGCGCCGAGAGGGATCAAATCTCTTGAGGTGCAAACTAGCCTAGATCCATCTTAACTCCGGATCTATCAAGCATCGAGAGGGATCAAATCTCTCGAGGTGAAAACCTCATTATGGAGTGAAAAACTTGAGGAAAGGTTTTCACCTCGAGAGATTTGATCCCTCTTGGCGCTTGATAGATTTAGAGTTAAGATGGATCTAAGCTGGTTTCAGTCGTGTGCGGCCAAAGAAAATCTAATGAACATATGATTAATTTTATCAATAATATGTAAATTATTTAATATTAATATAATCATTTTAAATATGTTAAATATGCCTCAGATTAATCTTGTCATTTTAATTTTAAATTTTCTTAGTTGCCTTAGTTTATTGAGATGATAAATATTGTTAATAAATTTAATGATGAAAAATGATAAAATAAAATTTTGAATGTAAAGTGATAATGTAATAGTGTTGAATGATAGAAAATGTGAATAATAAGAATATAGTCAATTACAAATAGTCTTCATTGTGATTAATCTGAAACTATTTTCTTCTACTATTCATATTGTAACCCTTGTTACTTTTGTCATCTTTTCATATCGATTATATTGAAAGGATAGGTTAAATCGTAAACCATTTAAATATTTAGCTCGAGCTATTGCCGTAAACATCATATCTTGTCTCTCTTTCTCTCCAATATTAATAGGGTGAATTACTATAACACAAAAATCAATGTACATTGTCAATAATTTTTGTGCTTACATTGAAATCAATGCAAAATATTAATCCAATCACTTTAAAATTAATGTACCGTCATACATCCAATTACATCAAATCAGAAATCAACATCTAAACCGAAATCAATGCATATAATCCAAGCAATCAAATAAGATTAGGAAACAACATTTACAGTGAAAACAATGCATCTAATGTAAGAAATCAAACAAGATAAGAAATCAACATTTACACTCAAATCAATGCATCTAGTGCAAGTAAGAAAATAGGATTATAAAAAGAAATCCTATACTGAAATCAATGCATCTAGTGCAAGTAAGAAAATAGGATTATAAACCAAAATCTACACTAAAATCAATGGAGTGTCCACACAAAACCCACCTATCCATTGTATTTCTAGAAGGTCTTTTGACAATACACTCTTTAATTCAATAATAATAAATTTTCACTTCAAAAGTCAATTAAAAGCAAAAATTAAAAATGAGCTATTTTGTTTTATTTTATTTTATTGCACAAAGTAAGATATATTTAATTTTCCTATTTGTTTTAAAATTTTAAATATTTATTATTTTTTTCAAACAAGCCAAAAAAGTTAAATTCAAAATTAGGGATTTTCTTGAAACAATCAAATCTTCATAAAACAATAATTAAAATGGATAACCTATTTTTTAGGTGAAGATATATGTAATTTATTAAACCTTTTTAAAAAGTGGATAACTTATTTTTTAGGTGAAGATATATGTAATTTATTTAACCTTTTTGAAATTCTAATGATTTGATTTTTTTCAAATGAGTCCAAAATTTTAAAAGCAAAATTTCCAGCAATTATCAACTACATTTTAAACTAATTATTTACAAATATCCTCTCAAAGTTGAGAAGAAAATTATCAACATTTCAATCAAAGTTGACAAGAATAATTATATGAATTTTATATTTTAATTAATTATTTTTGTTTTATGATAAAATGAATGCCAACTAAAAATGTTAGACTTTTCAAAACCATTTGCCCAAAATTTATATGAATTCTATTTTTTACTTAATTATTTGTCCTTGATAATAGGAAGTGTAAGTTACAAAATCATTACTCAACTATTAAATTTAATAAGGGTGAAAACTAAAAGATATATACTTGTCATATCATTAAATTAAAATAATTCTACAAATATGAGTTATGGAAATTTTAAAGAAAATTACAATTTATAAATAAACTCGGATCTTAAAACATTATTAAGTATCAGTCATTTTATAATATTATGAAGAGCACATTATATTAAATAATTATAGAAATATAAAACATTTACAATATTTATTAAATTCCATATATGTATATTACTTTCAACTCTTTTTTTCCAATATCAATAATAAAAACAACAAATTTTAAATAAATTTAAATGTAATTAAAATTCTTAAAGTTTACAATTAGTAAAATATTTAATAAATAATAAATTTAAGTGCCCATAGCATATAAGAACCATTACAATGGGAAGCCAATTATCGATGAGAATCCTTTACTATGAGAAGTTGAATATCTACACGGGAAGACAAGAAGCCTTGAAAGGGCACGATTTATAGATAAGAATGGTATAAAAAATTATAACTTTAGTTCTAATGGTGATTAATAATTTGATTTGTTTAAAAACAAAAATATCACATCTAAAATGAGAATTCAATGTTTAAATTTTTATTTATTATAGTTAAATATTTTAAATCAAATAAATTACATATTTAAAGAGTAATATTGTCATTTATCATTTATCACTTTCAAGTATATATAAAATTAAAATAAAAATTACATTCAAATGGGAATTCAACATTTAAATTTTGGTTGAAAATATAAATAAATTATTTATAATTGAATTTTAAATAAAAAATCATTAGCTAATGTTGTAAAGAGAGATTGTAATTATTTTTTTGTGACTTTTTTTATTTTATTGATATGAATATTGACATCATGGATGATGATGAGGATGAAATGCATCAAAATACAAATCTTCATGAAGGTAATAAAATATTTCTAAGACATTTAACCTAGACACTAATATTAATTACAAATATATAATAAATACAAATAAAAGTTTGTTTGGACAATTAAAAGTAATATCAACAAATTAATTAAACTTCAACATAGTTCACAAAATCAATTCATTAAGTTAAAATATATGTTATAAGTGATAGGTGATTTTTTTAGATTCATGTCCTCTCTTTTCGTTGGAAATAATACTGAGAGGGGGGGTGAATCAGTATTATCAGGTCAATTATTTTTCATTTTACAATCAGATTTGTATACGCTACTTAAGTTAGTAAAAACCGCGCATGTATGCAACTGTAGTTAAGGAAACTAGCGTATAACCAGCAGACTTGTAGTTTAAATTATTCTTCAGCTGTTGATCATTAATCTGTGCATCAAACAATATAAACAGTAACCAGGAACAGTAAAACAGAATAGACAGTCACACATAAGAGCACAAGATATAAGTTGGAAACCCAATGTGGGTGAAAATCACCTGCTGCAATTCGTCTCTATCTTATTTTAATTAGAAAATTTTGTCTACAATATTTTTGTACCGATGCAGTCTTATACCAGTACGCAGGCTTCTACCTGCAGAAGGCTACTACCTTCTCTCGTTCTCTGGCTTGTCTTGGAAGGGAGCTACAACCCCCTTAGCTCTTGTACTATCTAAGGTACTAGTGCGTAGGTGCTGACCTATAGAAGGCTACGACCTTCTCTTTTCTTCCAAGGACCACGTTTCATAAATTTTCAGACTGGATCCATGAATAACATCAATCAAACATCAAGTATATCTGCATCAACCAATCTTCTTTGTACAAACCAAAACTAGATCAAACAATCACTTCTCTGAATGTTGTAACCAGAATACAATAACAGTAGCGAGACACCAATCCTAAACCCAAAACACTGCAGCAATAAACAAAAGTAGCTAGAACATATTTCATGAGACGTACGTTACTTCAATATGCATAACTTGCATGCATACGATGATGTATTAAGGCCAACCTGCATATACGTTGTCTTGAATTACCTAACCAGCGTGCATACGGGCCTTTGCTATGCCGAACCCGCTTACGGATCTATAAAAGATAATTTACCCTTTTAAATTATTCAGACATCAGTTATACCTAAATTATCAGATTTATAGATCAAGTCATGCACCAAATATAACAGATCAAAATCACACAAACATAGTTCTCTTCAAGCCTTGAGATCTTGACCCGTCAATAGAACTTATCCATCTTCTAGCGTTCAGGTTTCTCCTTGATTCAACTCTAGCTATGCACCACAACTAATCACCAATATTATAGATCTTGCTCTTCATTAGATATTCAATACTTGAGTGAATGAATTTGCCTAATGATCTCCTTCCCCTTTTATAGTCTTAGGCCTTATTCAATACCATGGTCCAAAACCATAGAGAATCAATGCCATGGACCCAATACCTGGGTTCAACATTTCGGACGAGATACCATGGTCGAAAACCATAGGTCCAAATACCAAGGACTAAATACCATGGACCAAAAAATAAGTTTACCCACATGTACGCGCTTTTCCATGCATGAAAGTACGTGCATAAGCATACACGACTTTCAATCGGCAATACCGTGTGTATACATGACTTTGTTAAGAGGAACCTCCGTATATCTCTTTTGCTTTCATTCTGGGAGCCTGAACTGTGATCTGCCATTTGAGAGAGTTGCCATCAAGTACAACACCTGTATCATAGAGCCAAACCTATGTCATAATGCCAACAATCTCCACCTTTGAACTTGATGGCAACCCCAAGTCACTCAAAGTCATTCTCCCCCTTTGTCATCAAGGGCAAAGGGTTATGCTCCCCCTGAACCTGTGCCAGATGGTCTCTGTCAGACCCATATCAGACTCTTTTCATCCCAAGCCTGACCCAATGATAGTCTTCAAACGAATATATACGCGATTGTATCCATAGAAACCGGCGTATGTACGTGGATGATCCACATGAAACTCGCGTACAACCACTTTTCTCTGAAACAGACATGTTTCAACAGCAAGATGATGCATCAACTATTGCCAGCTTCTGTCCTAGTTATTCAAATGTCTCCCTGGGTAGTGGCTTGGCGAGTATATCAAAAACTTGTTCCTTGGAGGGAACATACTCCAATTTGACCTTTTGTTCAAGCACTTGTTCCCAGAGAAAATGATATTTGATAGGTATGTGCCTGGTCTTCGAATGCATGACTAGATTCTTTGAAATATTGATTGCACTTATATTATCACAAAAAATGGAGATAGGTGGAGTACAAGTGATTTGAATATCTTGCAATGTTTGCATCATCCAAAGGAGTTGTGTGCAGCAAGATGCAATAGCCACATATTCTGCTTCAGCTATAGATAATGCAATTGAACTTTGTTTCTTGCTAAACCAAGATACTAATCTGGAACCCATAAAGAATGCACCACCACTATTGCTTTTTCTGTCATCCATGCTTCCTGCCCAATCTACATCTGTATATGCATGAAGTGTGAGATCTGTATCTCTAGGATACCATAAGCCATATTTTTGAGTTCCTTGAAGATACTTGAAAATTCTCTTAACTGCGTGAAGATGAGTTTCCTTTGGATTTGCCTGAAATATTCCAACTATTCCCACTGCATGCATGATGTCTGGTAAGGTACCTGTCAGATAGAGTAGACTACCAATCATGGACCTATAGGTTGGTTGATGTACTGCTGCTGAATCATCATTTGCGCTGAGGCTGCATCCTATTACCATAGGGGTACACACTGGTTTCGACTCTTCCATGCCATATTTCTTCAAGACTTCCTTGAGGTACTTGGTTTGTGATAGAAAGATACCATCTTTATTTTGTTGGACTTGTAAACAAAGAAAATATGTCAGCTCACGAAGTAGGGACATTTCAAATTCTTTCTGCATCACAAAAGCAAAGTTTTGACTCATGGCTTCTTCATTGCTACCAAAGATGATATCATCAACATACACAACAAGTATTAGCAATTTATCATTATCAATTTTTATATACATATTGTTATCTGCTGATCCTTTTGAAAAACATTGTTGATGGAAGTATTTGTCCAGACGATAATACTAAGCCCTTGGAGCCTGTTTAAGACCATATAGTGCTTTCCTAAGTCTGAATACAAGTTTTGGATCATTTCTTAGGATGAATCCATCTGGTTGCTCAATATACACTTCTTCTTCTAAGTCTCCATTTAAAAAGGCAGATTTCACATCCATTTGAAATACTTTGAACTTCTGAAACCTAGAAAGAGCAAGGAACATTCTTATGGCTTCAAGTCTAACAACTGGTGCAAAAGTTTCTTCAAAGTCTATACCTTCTTGTTGAGCATACCCTTTACAAACAAGTCTGCCCTTGTTTCTAATAACATCTCCATTTTCATTCAGCTTGTTTTTGAATATCCATTTGGTCCCTATGACATTCTTATCATTTGGTCTTGGAACCAACTCCCAAGTGTTATTCTTTTGAATCTGATCAAGTTCTTCATTCATGGCCTTGACCTAGCATTCATCTTTGCATGCTTCACTTACATTTCGTGGTTTAGTGGAGGATAGCAATGCTAGATAGCTTGAAGCTTTTGAAATAATTCTTCTTTTTTGTACACCTGCCTCTTTCTGCCCCAAAATTTGAGTCTTTGGATGATCCTTCTGGACATACCTGGATGGAGTCTTTTCTACTACCCTTATCTGTTCTTTTGGTGCCTCATATGTTTCTTCTTCATCATAAGTCTGATTTGATGTTGAAGGATAGTCGCCATCATCTTCGAAATATTCGGATTTTACCTGCCTAGGATTGTTTCCTTCTTCATCAACCACTACATCAATACTTTCAACAATTTTTCCAAGTCTTTTATTCTAACACTTATATCCTTTGCTGTGGGGAGAGTAACCAAGGAGAATGCCTTCATCTGCTCTAGGTTCAAACTTGCTAAGGTTTTCATCAGTCCTTTTGATGTAACATTTTCTTCCAAAAATTTTGAAGTATTTTACCGTAGGAGTCTTACCATACCAAAGTTCATGAGGAGTCTAAGTGTTGTTCACCCGGACATTTGTCTTGTTGAGAATAGTAATGGCAGGAAATGCAGCTTCACCCCAGAAGGTTGCGGGAGTTCCAGATTCATCAAGCATAGCATGAGCCATTTGTTGAACCATTCTGTTCATCCTTTCCACTAATCCATTTTGCTGAGGAGTCCTTGCAGTAGAGAATTCCCTTCTTATTCCATGTTCTTCACAAAAGTTGAAAAATTCATTCGAGGTAAATTCCCCTCATCGATCAGACCTGAGGCATTTGATTCTACGATCTAATTCATTTTCAACCAAGGCTTTGAATGCTCTGAACTTTTCAAAAGCTTCATCTTTATGCTTCAGAAGTCCTATCCAACAAATCTTGGAAATGTCGTCAATGAACAATATGAAGTATTCTTCTCCTTGAGGTGACCTTTTCCTGGATGGACCACATACATCAGTATGGACAAGTTCAAGTGGCCTACTAGATGCTCCTGCCTTCTCAGGGAAATTAGTTCTAGTTTTCTTACCAAACTGACATGATTTTCATATTGTATTGTCTGGAATTCTGATGTCAGGGAGATCACGAACCGCTTGATATTTGCATGCTTTCCTTATCTGAGAGAAGCTTAGATGCCCCAACCTTCTATGCCATAGCCAATGTTCATAATTCTTGCTTAGATAGCATTGTTGTTCTCCTCCCTTGAGTATGTATAAGTTATTTGGAGTTCTTATGCCTTTGATCACTGTTTCTCCTGTATCAAGCTCACGAACAATACATCCATTTGATCGAAATATTACCTCATTTCCTTGATCACACATTTGACTGACACTCAATAGATTATGCTTTAATCCATCAACATACATAACATTTCCAGCTTTAACCTTTTCTTTTAAAAGAATAGAACCTTTACCTTTTACGAGTGCAGGGGTTTCATTTCCAAATGAGACCTTCCTTTCTTTTTCTAAGGCACTATATGACTGAAGTTTTTCTTTATCACCTGTCATATGTTTCGAGCATCCACTATCGATGTACCACTGATTTTCCTGCCCTTCCATATATAAAGCTATACCACATCTTTCTGGTTGCGGTTCTTTCTTTCTCCATGTTTTGGGACTCAACGAAGCTTGCTCCTTCTGAGTTGTTCGCTGAAACCTACTCCTGCATTCAGAATCTTCATGACCGAAGTTGTTACAAACAGAACATTCTATTTCATTTTCAAGAGCAGAAAAGTTATTGTAGGTCCTTTTCATGATCCCAGTCATACTCCTTTCTTTTTGAGCTTCTCTAGTCATGATGGTCTTGTAGGCAACACATTGAGCAGCTTTGTTTCCAAAGTTATGACAAGAGAAGCATTGGCCATTGAAGAAATTCCTGCGATTATCAAACCTACCGACCAAATGATTTTAGTTTCCATCCATTCTTGAGGTAAATTGAGAATGATTTACCTGCAGTTGGTTGTAGCTTCTATTCATCCTTGAAGTAGATTGCCCCCGATTTACTTGGTGATCTCTATTCATTCTTGAAGTAAATTGTACTTGATTTACCTAGTGATCTGCATTATTTCTTTGCTATCGATTGTCAACCTGTTCACTTCTCCTTGCTGCATCAAGATAACTTTTGGAGGTGGATGGCTTCTGTGCTTGAGATGCTTCTTCAGTATATCCAAGACCTGTCTTGATTAGAGGAGAACGCTGCACTTTGATAATCTCATCTAAAGTTTCAGATCCTTTAGCAAATCTAAGATTAAGAGCTTTTGTTTTCTCAATATCTTTTCTAAGTCCCGCAATTTCACATTCTAACTTTTCATTGTGTTTTTCCCTTTTAGCAAGCTGGAATGTCAGAGTATCTATAATCATATTCTTTTCTTCTAAACAAATTTTAAGTTTAGAAATTTCTTCATAAAGACCTTCTTCATCTATAGCATCCAAGAAATCATCATCTTCAAAAGCCATCAAAAGTCTATAATCATTACATTGTTCATCTTCATCACTATTTGAAAATGCATCACTGTCTTCATGTGTATAATAGCTCTTCTTACTTACATTCTGTTTTCTGTTACATCTAATTGGTTCCTTACCTTTGTCAAGCTTATCTTTATGAGGACACTTGGCTGCATAGTGACCGACTCTTCCACAAGCAAAGCATTTAAAAGGTAGCTTACCTCTGAATCTTCCAGAACCTCGTTGAAGGTTCTTGACAAAGTTTGATTCTTCCTCTACTTCTGACATATGTCCTGACTCATTGTATTCTCCCTTTCCTGAGGCTTTGAATGCAGATTCTCTCATGTCTGATGGTCCCCCTTTTCTCATTTTGAAAGCAGTTAGGATTCTGTGCAGTTGTGACATGGTAATGCTCTGTAGATTCTGCTTTTCTTCTATGGCAGAAACTTTTGATTCAAACTTAGAAGACAAATATTTTAGAAACTTTTCAACCAAAGTAACTTCTTTTATCTCTTCACCGAAGATTTTCATACGATTAACAACCTCATCTATACGTAAGAAATAATTAATCACACTTTCATCATTGTGCATTTTGAGATTTTCATATTGAATTCTAAGAGTTTGTAGTTTTGCACATTTCACTTGATCGTCTCCTTCATAGCTCAAAACGATATTGTCCCATATTTCTTTTACGGTTTTGAGCTGCATAGCCTTGACGAAATCTGATTGAGATAAACTCCCTAATAGAGTATTGAAAGCCTTTGCATTTGTTTCATACTGCTTCTTACTACCGTATCTGTAGGAGTAACTGATGGAAATGTGTATCCTATTACCACGATATCCCAAACTTCTGTACCAGGGGATTGAAGATAGGTTGTGATTCTTACCTTCCATTAGATGAAGTTGCTTCCATCAAAGATTGGTGGCCTCATATATGCCTCCTTTTCGTAGTTGTTCATGATGATAGATCTTCCTTCAAGCGATCAAGCTTCTTCTGAAGGACCTGCTCTGATACCAATTGTTGGAAATAATACTGAGACGAGGGATGAATCAGTATTATCAGGTCAATTATTTTTCATTTTACAATCAGATTTTTATACGCTACTTCAGTTAGTAAAAATCGCGTATGTACGCAACTACAGTTAAGGAAACTAGCGTATAACCAATAGACTTGTAATTTAAATTATTCTTCAGCTGTTGATCATTAATCTGTGCATCAAACCATATAAACAGTAACCAGGAACAGTAAAACAGAACAGGCAGTCACACATAAGAACACAAGATATAAGGTGGAAACCCAATGTGGGTGAAAACCACTTGCTGCAATTTGTCTCTATCTTCTTTTAATTAGAAACTTCTGTTTACAATATTTCTGTACTAGTGCAGTCTTATACCAGTACGTAGGCTTCTACCTGCAGAAGGCTACTACCTTCTCTTGTTCTCCAGCTTCTCTTGGAAGGGAGCTGC
Source organism: Pinus tabuliformis (assembly GCA_031772625.1). NCBI lineage: Eukaryota > Viridiplantae > Streptophyta > Pinopsida > Pinales > Pinaceae > Pinus > Pinus tabuliformis. The sequence continues at coordinate 1,055,137,263 of CM062805.1, forward strand.
AACCCCCTTAGCTCCTGTACTACCTGAGGTACTAGTACGTAGGTGCTAACCTATAGAAGGCTACGACCTTCTCTTTTCTTCCAGGGACCACGTTTCATAAATTTTCAGACTGGATCCATGAATAACATCAATCAAACATCAAGTATATCTGTATCAACCAATATTCTTTGTACAAACCGAAACTGGATCAAACAATCACTTCTCTAAATGCTGTAACCAGAATACAATAACGGTAACCAGACACCAATCCTGAACCCAGAACACTGCAGCAATAAACGTAAGTAGCTAGAACATATTTCATGAGACGTATGCTACTTCAATATGCATAACTTCCGTACATACGCTAATTTATTAAGGCCAACCTACGTATACGTTGTTTTGAATTACCTAACCAGCGTGCATACGCGCCTTTGCTATGCCGAACCCGCATATAGATCTATAAAAGATAATTTACCATTTTCAATTATTCAGACATCAGTTATACCCAAATTATCAGATTTATAGATCAAGTCATGCGCCAAATATAACAAATCAAAATCACACAAAGATACTTCTCTTCCAGCCTTGAGATCTTGACCTGTCAATAGAACTTATCCATCTTCTAGCGTTAAGGTTCCTCCTTGATTCAAATCCAGCTATGCACCACAACTAATCACCAGTATTCTAGATCTTTCTCTTCATTAGATATTCAATACTTCAGTGAATGAATTTGCTTAATGATCTCCTTCCCCTTTTATAGTCTTAGGCCTTACTCAATACCATGGTCCAAAACCATAGAGAATCAATACCATGGACCCAATACCTGGGTTCAACATTTCGGACGAGATACCATGGTCCAAAACCATAGGTCCAAATACCAAGGACTAAATACCATGGACCAAAAAAATAAGTTTACCCACATGTACACGCTTTTCCCTACATGAAGGTGTGTGCATATGCATACGCGACTTTTGGTCGGCAATACCACGTGTATACATGACTTTGTTAAGAGGAACCTGCGTATATCTCTTTTTCTTTCATTCTGGGAGCCTGAACTATGATCTACCATCTGAGTGAGTTGCCATCAAGGACAACACCTGTGTCATAATGCCAACACTTGTTCTATAAAAACGTAAAAAAGAATGAATATGATTTTTAGACAATTAAAAATATTGACATTATTAATGGATAATAAAATATACAGAACTTAGATTTGTCATTCACATAATATGGTGTTACAAAAAGTGTCTATTTTTTTAATTTGACACTAATTACAAATAGATATAAATGCTAATAGAAGCTTATCTCAAGTGCTAGAAGTTCAAAAGAAGTTTTCATTATACAAACAATGGAAAGTCTACTGAAATCTTCTAGTATTGCAATTTTCACAAACTAAAATGTAGAAGAACCGTGGGCATTTGATGCAAGCATATCATTCCATGTGTCATTTGCATTGCTAAGCAAATTGACCATGCTTTGTCTCATCCTCCTAGAAGTGAATGCATTTCCCCCCAGATCATTTCTAAGGCTTTCCAATACCATTACCACATCTCTCATTGTTGGTCATTCATTAGGTGAATCTTTTGAACAAATCAAACCAACTTGTAGCAAAGAAAGTAGGCATTTGTATGCGCTATTTTCTCGAATTCATCTCCATCCACCTCGTTTAAAAGTTGGTGGTCAATTACCTCCTTCACACTATTTGGAAAGGCTAGGTTCACCCACTTGTGAATGTTAAGGTCTCCAGAAAACATGTCACTGGTTGGTCGTTTCCTTGTAAGTATTTCCAATAACAAAATGCCATAGTTGTAAATATCTCCTTTCCAGACTCTGCATTAAAGATAACCTTCATCAAATTTTACTCAACCAATCGATACAAAATTGTTGATGAGAAAAGACAAGTACAAATCTAGCATTCTAAAATGACATACCTGGTGCAACATAGCCCACGGTGCCTTTTAAAGCAAGTGTTGAAATAAGTGGCTCGGTAGCGGCTTCATTGATCAATCTTGCAATAACAAAATCAGCTACATGCCTTGACATGTTTTGATCTAGAAGCACATTATTGGGGTTTAAATCCAAATGCACTACTTGCACAATAGAATCATGATGAAGATATTCGAATGCATGGTCCACATCTATTGCAATGTTCAATCATGTTGTTAGTCCCATCTGACACTCGTATTCACTATTTTTATCATCTTTATTAGGATACAAATGCTCCTCCAAGCTTCCATTAGAAATAAATTCAAACACCAAAGCTTTGAAATTAGGGTTGGAACACGAGGTTGTGATCCTCACCAGATCTCGATGTCGAACCTGTTGGATCAGCTGCACAGCAAACTTAATTAAACACACAGCAGAAAAATAAACAACACATAAACACAGTATTTAACGTGGTTCACTCCCAACCAATCTGGGCTACGTTCCACCAAACATAGCATCAGGAATATATTAATCAATTTAGAGATTACATCATGAAATCCTCACACTCTCTTAGCAAATCATCCGAATGACTGCCTGTTAAATAGCATAGAGAATCTAATAGCCGCATAACTC